>SDEE01000822.1:0-20561 GCA_004126415.1 Candolleomyces aberdarensis
TGACCGTTTCAATTGACATAACAGTGGCACTTTTTTTAGCTTTGATGTCAATACTGTTATTCATGTACTATATGTTGTCATGCAGACAACACTGCCCAAACTTATGTTCCATTTCAGAGTGACAGCACTAAAAGTGCAATCTTGAAAGCTTCACACCAATCAAGATTGCAGCATTCCAATGTATGCCTATAGATTTTGCTTAAGAGATCTAGAGCGGTGTTGTCTTGAACAGGCCTTTGAGTGCCTCTTGAGTCCTGTGGGACATCTGAGAGACAACATTTTAATGACTAGATAGCATTAGCACACAATGATGCACCCACATCATATCCAAAGGTAAAGTGATTATACAATAAGTATCTCATTTCGAGTGGAACACACAAACCAGCTGTATCCTCACACTGCGGTTTTTGATGTGTTTGTTTGGGGAGCACATTTTAATCAAACCAAATGCAAGGGTTGACATTGTCTTTAGTGTGCAATCCAAATGTCCAGGCCAGACAAATTCAAATTTGCATTGCATGTGTCCTGCCTCCTTCTGCCAGCACTAAACTTTGCTCAATATGTATCCAATATAGGCACATTCAACACAAACTGTAAACAAACCCATTCCTTGCACCTCATTTGCTTAAAATGTGCTTATTGAACAAACACATAAAAAACTGCAGTGTCAGAATCAATGAGTTTGTCAGAATCATTGAAAGTTAAGATTTCAAAAGAGACCTAACCTGTATACCTGGATTCTAGTGCCCTAGCAAAGCAAGACAAGACTTGTGTTCACTGTGTGCACTGAGTGTGGCATAAAATGAGGAAGTAAAAATGTAAACTACAAATCAACCTTTAAAATGACAGTGAGGTTGACAAATTTGAAAGTTGTCCAAAATTGACCAAAGTACCAACACAACAACTTTCAAATGGGACTTGGAATAATTCTTGAGCTGGACAGTGAACAGTCCTGGGCACAAGCACATCGTTTTCAATGTCGTCTCCGTCAGGAGGAGCGGGTGAGGACGGGCGTGAGGAGAGTTCGGATGTAGGGAGGGGCTTGTATTTGGATTGCATAGTGGGTGGGTCTTGAATGAATGGATGAGTGAGTGAACGAGTGGGAAGGTTGAGGGCAAGTACAGACAAGTAGTCCAGAGGCTGACTGCCTATCCTGGGCAAGTCTCACGCTTGAGTCATGTGATGTTTGTGAGGGAATCTTGCCGATAGGCAGTCCGGACAAACTCGTGGATTTTTGGCTTGTCGCCGGTTACGCACCCTCAGCTCCTGCTTTTTGCGCCTAGTCGCACCGAATATACATGTTCCCTCGCACTCTCCTCTCTGAATCCCATCAATTCAGTCAATAAGAACGATATGGAAGCTCCAGAAAACCAAGATAAGGCTGAGTCCGGCACTGACAGTATCTGCAGTGCTGAAGATTTCGTCGGCTTCTCAAGCTCAGGAGCTCTACGAAACTCACATCCCTCCTGCTAAGTGTGTTCAGGAGAAATTCTGGGATGGATATACTGCAAAAGAACGCCTCTTTGGGCTCAAGGCAATCCTCGCCCTATTTCTCGTTTCCAACGGTCAACTCGTGCCTCAAGCGTAGGGCCTTTGAGCCACTCTACAAGCTTTTCTCGGCCACCTCGACTCCCAGCCATGGTATCAAGGACACCTGGGAGCTTTTTGTTGCCTTCCTTAAAGGCTTCAGTACGGGATCGTCGAAATTCATCATAAGATTCATTTAAAAGAGCTATAAACATGTCAAAGGGGCTAAGATCTGCTGCCGTGAAAGAGGGCAGGATTTCAGAGACTTTCTGAGGCAAGGACCTGGCAGTGACGAATGAACCCTGGTCAACCTCTACTAACATTTCACCCTCCTGCACTCCCCCGGTAACATCTCCCATTCAATTTCCACCACTATCTGCATCAAGATGGGGGCCGTCATCGACCGCTGGTTGAACCAAGCCTGAAGGGGCCTCCACAGGCTGATGTCGAGCCCGTTTTTTCCCTTTTCCTTTCGAAGACATCGTAGGTCATATAAATTGGCTTCAGGTATGTTCAGCAGAGGGAGGAAGTTGAGGGAGGGAGGGATAACTACCAGGTAGCTGGGGAGCAGGGGAGATAGGCGAAAGATAACGGTCGACCCATTGAAACGAACCCGAGTTTGACCGGACCGTCTAGCGACGAGAATCCCTCATGCACATCACATGACAAAAGTGTGATCTCGTCCCAGCTAGATGGTCCAGCTTCCAGACTAACAGAGGAGGATTAGCCACGGTGCAGACGGACCGATGGCAGGCTCTCAGGCCAATCAGACGTTCTTTTGGTTGCTGTCTGCCTGCACTCGACCACGACCATCGAGATGGACGCTGTCGACGATGCCCGCTCACTTGTCCAATCCTCTCGGCATGACGAATTCGGGACTGATTCTCGTCTTGTCGCATGGCTCATGCATCTTCATCCATAACAATGACGGTGCAGACGACCTGCCAGGGATCTCGGAATCTAGGTGCGTACCGTCCAGGAGAACGAAGGCTCTTTCACATCGCTCAATGAGGACAGCCAGATCGACGCCATCCCAGTCGTTAGCGTCTCCGGTCATTTTGGATGACTCTGACCTGCGCAATGGCGGCCCCAAGTCCTTCATCAAGATTCAACCAAAAGTGCGCTGGCCTGCTTTCATGGGCTGCTGGTGAGTCATTAGTCCTTCCTCCATGGCGCGCTGGTTGGCTCATGATATCACCATGTTCTCCGTCAGTTGACACTATGCTTTATGCCTTGACTCGTGGCCGTCTGCTCTACTGCGCCTGGCAGACCACCAATGCTCACAGTTGCGACCTGCTCTTCGTTGACACACCATCGGCTGACGACGTCCACCACATTGCCACACTGTCGCTCTGTCTTGCGACTCATGCGAGCCTCACGGTCTCCACAACCACCACCACCAAGGGCCTACTTCGTCGTAACCTCGCCAACACCAGGAATACGATGGGTGAACGGCCATTTCCGATAGATGAAAGGCTCGTATTTGTAGAGCCGATTGGGATAAACGTGGGCGTGTTGATCTTCGTTGGCGAGAATGGTATGTGGAATTGTCTCTTCCTTGTTTTCGTCCCTTGCCTTAGACCCTCCACCCTCTTCCTCCGTATGCTGCCTTTGATTCCTCCTACTCTTGATCCTTTGATTGTTTCCTTCTACCCTCTCTTGATCCTTTGCTGGAGACCGACATCTTAGTACCTCCTTATTACTCCCGCATTATTCCCCTATTCTTTCTTTCCTTCCCTTGTTATCATCATAATTCCCGACTAACCAACGCCGTTCTCTCCCCTCACAGTCCCAGGCAAGTCAACATCAACCTTGAACATGCACCAGCCGGGGACGACGATGTCCTCGCATTCATGAGCTCGACCCACAGCGTCCTTCAAGGCACCTTCTAACACTTCACAATCCTACCAACTCCGACGAGTGCACCGATGGCTCCTGTGGATAAAGCGGCTACGGTTGCGGGCAGAATCCGACAGCTTTTGTTGTCCTGGAGTGCGGGTAGCAGATTGGCGGTTGTGATGGGCTCAGTCGGTTGGTGCGGGGTGGCTGTCGCTGGTGTAGATCAACGTGGTCTGCATCAGCGCTCACTCGGGGGGAAGCAGATGGGTTGTGGCGGGCGCATGGATGGAGACCAGGAAGCGTCTTGGAGTTTGCGTGGTGTGTCGCTCATCCTGTCGGGAGTTGACTTCGTGGGATTGGGTGAGGGCTGAAGAGGGTATGCTCGGGTCTATATTTCCTCTCTTACCTCCTTCACCATCGCCCGACCTCCATTGCTCCTACTCCTTGGACGTCGTGTCCCTACTCTCATACTTTTTCCGCCCCTCAATTATGGCCAACCCTTGCCCCGAACTCGGTCGGTCATCCAACCGACCAACTTGTTCATATTGCTTTCTCTTACATCGGTGGTCTATTCTATTTATTCTGCGTAAGTTTTCGATAGGATCCATTTCTGTCTCTTCAAGTTCTCAATTCTGATGCTCACTGAACTTTGTAGACCTTGTCACCACGTATAATCATCTTTCGACTCGCCACAGGTCAATATTGGGTCAGATTCCTCTTGGCCAAGGCCTGAGATGCTTCACCGGTCTTGAATCTCATTCACTTTACCCAACATCAAACAGCCGATTCAGCATTCTTCTCGTCATACCATTCGAGGAGTTCTCTTGGGATCATAGATCTTGAAGCGCCGAGAAATCTTAGCTTGGTGATTTCAAACGCTGATGAATTGGGGGAGAAGTCCCTGGCTTAGGCTGCACCTTCATATAATTGATTCGGCGGAAGCTGTAATCATCCGCTGGGACCAGTTGCGACTGTTTGTAATATATATGCTACTTTTTCAACGTACCCGTCATATCTGAACTCCCAAAAGTCTTCTTCAAATGTTCAGATCAAATGACTGTAATGCGCTCTTTGTTGCACCCCTCTTCTAGAGCACCGACAACGATAACCTGTGGGCAGCGGCCGATGCTGCGCACGGCAGGTGCCGAGGCATTTCGGTGGGCAGAGTGAGCACCCATTCTCTCTTGTTCCTGCGAGCTACGAACACTTGTTGCTTTGGGACCGGGCACCAACGTGCCATTGTTACATACACGGATATCTCAAGATACTGTTCCATCTGTTACAGAGCAAATCATATCACATGAAGGGCTCAAACAGGCTTGACTCTCCCTTCACAGCCAAAGACACTAACACTACTGTGACAGCCAATAAAACCCTTAAAGTGAGAAAGGTCCCTCCTACACCCCTCATTAAACAGCAGATAATTAGTGTGAGAGGTCAAGAGGAAGAAAGCGGGAAGGAAACAGAGACAGGAACAACGAAAATGGATCGGAGCTAGGAAAGGCAGACATCAGTAACGGAAAGAGCCGAAGGACGGAAGGATGCTGGTGGCATGATGGAATTCAGTCTTGGCCCCCAAACAGCCCCCTTAAGTACCCTCGGCAAAATGCCTCGGCAACAATTGATCAGGCTGACCGCGACATTGGTAGCGATGGACTCGATTGACCACGTCCATCTACAATAGTCCTCGCATGCATCCGACCAAGTTGAAGACGATATCTTTCCTGTTGCGACCTAAATTCTTTCATATCGTTCAGCCTATGTGTTGCGAGCCTGGGTGACCAGGATCGAAAACTCAACCGTCCTGTAGAGCGGGAACTAAGCCCTGGTTGCCTGACACCCAACTCGTCATCTTTTTTCATTGTTACCGACTGGCAACTCGTTGCTCTCAAAGACTTGTGGTCTAAATGGAAGAAAAAATCCATGAGCGTAATTTTCACGATAGTCGGATCTGACGACGGCGTCTTCCAACAGCTTCTTGAACGTGAGGCAGGGCTCGACACAGAAAGCCGTGACGTTTGGTTAGCATAGTCCGTCGGAGACAACCGTCCATACTTCAACCAAGCATAGTTGAATAAGGTACGCATTCAACTTGAATGAGCAGTGACAACCAACCATTCACTACTATTACCCAGCTCATAGGCTCCATCAACCGATAGGGGCTACACCCTCACAGTCGCTGGAGAGCTGCACGTCTACTTGACTCTGTTACGAGAAATCTGCAGTCCTCCTTCCTAAGCTTTCATTATTTTGTTTTCCCGACTTACCATCCTAGCAGCCCTGATCAATCCCGGTCAAGGAGTAGGACGTCCCCAAAGAGCGCAAGACGCGGTCCGGACCTACTGAGCCAGATCAGAGGCCGTTCCGGTTGGTCGTACTTTTCTGGCACTGTTGCCTGCCTGCCACTGAACCTGCACTCGACCACCACCATCGATGTGGACACTCACCCGCCGTCAAGGACCACCTCAAGTCCTTCGTCGTTTTAGTTTTCTTTAGTGGGCGTGGTGTGTTGCTGGCCCTCAAATCAATCGATATCCTGCGTTATGCCATGAATCGCGGTCGCTCTACGATGTTTGACCACATATCCTCGACCTGCCTGCTCACCACTGTCACCTGACAACGTCCTCCACATCGCCGGATTGTCGCCCTGTCTTGCAACCAACCGGACCACCACCACTGGCGGAATTCATCGTAGCCCCGCCAACGTCAGGCTCTTTTACTCGCTAAACGAGGACAGCCAGATCAACCCCATCCCAGTCGTCATCGTTGCCGGTCATTTTGGATGACTCTGGCCTGCGCAATGGCTGCGCCAAGTCCTTCATCAAGATTTAACTGAAAATGTGTTTGCCTGCTTTCGTGGTCGCGGTGTGCTATTGGTGAGTCCTTGTCACTTTCCTTCTGGCGCGACAGTTGGCTGATGATATCACCATGTCCTCGTCAGTCGACACTATGCCTTGTGCCTTGACTCGTGGTCGTTTGCTGTACGACGCTAGGCCGACCACCGATGCTCGCAACTGCCACCTGCTCATCGCTGACACCATTGGCCGACAACATCCACCACATCACGACACTGTCGCCCTTTCTTACGACTCATCCGGACCCCNCTGTCTCTACCACTCAACCACCACCGNNNATGGCCTACTTCGTCGTAGCCTNGCCAACATYNGATMTWMSATRGGTGAACGCTCATGTGAAYGTCCCCTTCCGACAAACGKGCTCTTGGKTGGCAYAGTAGGCTAYAKGTAGGGTCGGTGAAGATAAMSGTGGCCGTGTCGATCTTCGTAACGGAGAATGGTATGTSGAATCCTCTCKTTCGTTGCTTTCATTCCTTSCCTTCGACCCTCCACCCTATTCCTCCATATGCTGCCTTTGATTCTTCCTACCTACGGTCCTTTGATAATTTCCTTCTACCCKTTTTTCTCTCCTTTACTGCAGACCGAAAACCTTGGYTCYTCCTTCCTCTTTTTRYTCACGCTTATTCTTTCTATTCTTTCTTTCCTTCCCTTCCTATCGTCATCAGTCCCGAMTAACCAGCCCCGCCGCTCTCCCCTCACAGTCCCAGGCAAGCCAACGTCGACCTCAAGCATGTACCAGCCGTGGACGACGACATCCTCGCATTCATGAACTCGAGCCACGGCGTTTTACATGGCACCTCCCAACGCTTCACCATCCTACCGACCCCGACAAGTGCACCGATGACGCCTGTGGATACGGCTACTACGGTTGCCAACTCAACCCGACAGCTTCTGTTGCCTGAAGTGCGGGTGGCAGATTCGCGGCTGCGATGGGTTTGGTCAGTTGGTGCGGGGTGGCTATCTTCGGTGTAGGGAAACGTGGTCTCGATCAACGTTCACTCGGGAGGTAGCGGATGGGTTATGGCGGGTGCATGAACGGGGACCAGGAAGCACCTTGGAGTTGCGTGGTGTTAGCCTCGTGGGATTGGGTGAGTGCCGAGGAGGGATACCCTTCCTTGCCTCCTTCACCAGAGGCTGACCTCCATCGTTCACACTCCTTGGACATTGTGTCCCTGCTTTCGTACTTCTTCTGCCTGTCAATCGTGGCCAACCCTTTCCCCGAACTCGGTCGGTTGTTTAACTGAGCAACTTGTTCGTATTGCTTTCACATCAGTGGTCTATTCTATTTATTCTGCGTAAGTCCTCGATAGGATCGATTTCTGTCTCCGATTTCTCGATTCTGATGCTAACTGAAATTTGTAGATCTTATCACCCGCATATGATCATCCCTCGAGTCACCGCTGGTCGATATCGGGCGAGATTTCCCTTGGCCAAGGCCAGCGATGCTTCAATGGTTTCTAATCCCATTCACCTTGCCTACCATCGAACAGCCGAACCAGCATCCTCCCATCACAACACCATCCGAGGACTTCCCTGGGATCATAGATCTTGAAGCGCCGAGGAATCTTAGCTTGGCAATTTCCTAGCTATAGGCTGAAGAATCGGGGGAGAAGTCCCTGGCTCAGGCCGCACTTTCATATAATTTATTTGGTGGAAGTGGATCTGGGATATGTCCTGTAATCATCTGCTGGGACTAGTTGCGACCGTTTGTAATATATATGTGACTTTTTTCAGCGTACTCGGTGATCTCTGACTCCAAATGTTTAGATCAAACAACCGTAACGCAAGGCGCTGTTCGTTGCACCCATCTGCTGAAGCACCGACAACAATAGTGATGACGCTGATCGTGACAGCGACGAACTCGATTAATGATGTCCATCTACGATACCAATAGTCCTCACATGCATCCGACCAAGTCAAAGACGATATCTCTCCTGTCGCGACCTGTATGCTTTCATCACGAACCTCCAGTCCGTGTGTTGCAAACTTGGGTTTCCAGGAGGATGTTCCGGAGAGCGGGACCTAAGCCCTGGGCGCCTCCATCCAACTCATCATCCTTTTCATGGTCATTGACTGGCACGGCAACTCGCTGCTCCCAGGTACTTGTGTCATATCCGTCCGTTGAAACTTGCCAATGAAGGGTTGACGTCAAAAATCCATGAGCGTAACTGTCACGATAATCGTCGGAATTGACAGTCTTTCAACAGGGGTTCGACACAGAAAGCAAAGACATAGAGTTATCAAATCGACCTTGCGGCAGGCAGGGCGTTCAATCTGCAGTGCCAACCAAGCATTCACCACTATTACCCAGCTCATAGGCTCCGCCAATCAATCCGAACTAATAGAGCCTCACAGTCGCTGGAGAGCTGCGATCTTCCCGTCTGCTTGACTCTATTGCTACCAATCTCCAGTCCTGTCATGGGATTGGGCAAGGGCCGAGGATGGTATGCTCAAACCTGGATGTGCTTGCAGAATGCGCATGATCGATGTGGGCGGTCAACGATCGGAACGCAAGAAGTGGATACACTGTTTCAAAGATGTGAATTCTATTATTTTCTGTACGGCGTTGAGTGACTATGATCAGGTGGACGCAGGTGAGTTGATTATACTGTCTCGCGTTTCGTTTGTTCGCTTTTTTCCCCCTTTGTCAGGTTGGGTTCTTCGTTGCTCCTGCTTGTTTTCTTATTTACGCCTTCATGTTCTCGGGCTTGTGTATGCCTGTGAGTTGGGGGTTGGTTGTCCCGCCGGTCACTCTGTCTTCTCTTCCTCCTCGTGTCCCGCGTTTCTTCTTTCGTTCACTTTCTGATTCCCTTTCTTTGGTGCTTCTTTGCCTCTCTGCTTTCAATTCCTCGTCATCTCCATGTTCATGTGTTCGTTTGCTCCCATTTCCCTCATCCTATGCGCTTTTGCTTCCGCCTTTGGCGTTTTTGTCTTAGACTTTTCTATTGGCCTTGCGCTTTCTCTCTTCTTATCTTGGGTTCTTTCCTCCAACTCTCCTTCGCTTACTAACCCTCGTTTCGCTTTCCTTTGCAGACCCAAATGCATGAGCCGCTTGTACTTTTCGAGGCAGTGGTCAACTCAAGGCGGTTCCGTCACAAACTGAATACTGACTTCGAGCACGATGACCGTTATAAGTCCCACTGGAGCGGTATTTCTCAGAATATACAGGTAAAAGGAGGGCAGGATCTCAACAAGGCGGCGAAGTATATTTTGTGGAGGTTTATGCAGAAGAATAGGGCGAGGTTTAACATGTACCCTCCAGTGAGTATCATTCCTCTTATTATATGAATGCCAATTTTTTTAGTGTATCCGGTCATATCTAGACTCTGGCTCAAACAAGTCTTCTTCAGATGTTCAAAGCAAACGACTGCAACGCATGGCGGTTCGTTGCGCCCATCTTCTCAAGTCACAACAACGATAACGATGTGATGTTGATCATCGTGACATTGGTAGGGACGGACTCGATTGATCACGTTCGTCTACGATAGTCCTCACATGCATCCAGCCAAGTCGAAAATAATACTTCTCATGTCAGAGCCTGAACTCTTTCGCCACAATTCTCCAGCCCGTGTGTTGCGAACTTGGGTGACTAGGAGACACTGCGATGTTCCGTAGAGCGGGACCTTTGCCCTGGTCGCCTGATCCAACTCGCCATCTTTTTCATGGTTACTAGCTGGCAATTCGCTGCTCCCAAATAATTGTGCCATATCCGTCCGATGAGGCTCGCCATTGCGATGTTGACGTCAATAGATAGGGAAAGGATCAATACACGTAATTTGTATGCTAGGAGGATGTGTACAACCGTCAGTCTTCCACCGTCAGGCAGAGTTCGATGCAGAAAGCCGTGGCACACAATTAGCGAACCGATTGTCAGGAAGGAAGGAGGCAGAGAAAGAGAGAAAACCAAAAGATCCGGAACTAACAAGCTGGGTACACAAGGTGCAACCACAAACTCAGCGGATCAAGTGGAACTTTCAGGGGAAGCAACCGGGTCGCTCACAAAACTGACCGACGGGATGCCTCGAAAAACCGCTTCGTCGGGGACAAACATAGCTTCAATCAAGCATGATCGAATAGCATACGCGTTCAATCAGCAGTATTAGCCATAGAAGAACGGATCGTTCCCTACTATTACCCTGCTCACAGGCTCCATCAACCGATACGAACCAGAGCCTCACGGTCGCTGGAGAGCTGCGATATACGCCGGTCAATACCTGACGGGCGGCGCAATCGCCGGGGTCCTGTGCAACCAATTAGCCTCGTTTAGCACACCGACCGCAAAGATACTGAAACGCACGTTGACCCAAGAATTGGAGGTCCTCTAATACGACCGGTCGGCCACCTTGACCTCCTCGCCCATCTTCATCCCAAAATCGACCGAAATGGCCTTCCTGGCCTCGAACGCGGCATAAAACAAGAAAATGCAAAAGACGAGGAGGGTAAGCTGGGCCGGGCGATGGGCAGTTGAAACATGGCTCCGCTTTGAAGGCTCTCATAGCTTCTCTCGTCTGTCTCGTTCAAGGGTTGTAAGGTGGGTTGTATTGAGTGTCGTCTCCGTCTGGAGAGTGAGGACAAGCGGGAGAACGGGCGTGAGGAGAGCTCGGATGTAGGGAGGTCGTATTTGGATTGCATGGTGGGTGAGTATCGAATGAATGAATGAACGAATGAACGAGTGGGAGGGTTGAGGACAAGTACAAGGAGCGGAGCAGACGAACTGTGCGCTCAGAGGTCGAAAAAGGCCCTCAGGCTGTGATTGCATGTATTGATTGCACCGTCTCACCTTGATCCACTGCTGAACGCTTGAATGAGGAGGATTGGCTAGGAGTAGGGTGGCGTCCGTTCAAAGACCGATGCGGACCGGACAGGCTATCAGACGCTCTCGGGCCGATCGGACATTCCTGTTGCCGCCTGCCATCGACGACGCCCACTCACTTGTCCAACTCCCTTGGCACGACGCAGAGTCTCATCTCCTCGCAAGACTCGTGCATTTTCAGCCATGACAACAATGGTGCAGTCGACCTGCCAGGGATCTAGAAGCCTAGGTGCGTACTGTCCAGGGAGAGGCTCTCCTACATCGCTAAACGAGGACAGCCAGACCAATGCCATCTTACTCGCCACCGTCCTCGGTCATTGTAGATGGACCTGACCTGCGCAATGGCCGCCCCGAGTCTTTGGTCAAGTTCACCTGAAAATGGGTTTGCTTGCTTTCGTGGTCGTGGTGTGTTGCTGGTGAGTCCCTAGCCCTTTCCTGCACAGCGCAATGGTTGGCTGATACCGCCATTGTCCTCGTCAGCCGACAATATGATTTGCGTCTCGTGGGCATCTGCTGTATGGTACTTGGCCGACTACCGATGCTCGTCATTGCGACCTGCTCGCCGTCGGCACCGTTGGCCGANGACATTCACCACATCACCACACCGTCTCCACCCCTCAATAACATCACCAATGGCCTAGTTCGTCGTAGCCCCGTCAACATCAGGCAGAACGGCCATGTGAACGTCGCCTTCCGATGGACAACCGGGCTCTTGGGTCGCACCTTAGGGTAGGTTGGTGCAGATGAACGTGTATGGGTTTCTCGCAATGGAGAATGGTATGTAGTATGCTCTTGTTCCTTTTTTTTTGTCCCTTACCTTCGACCCCCACCCTATTCCTCCGTATGCTGCCTTTGATTCTTCCTGCCTTCCCTCCTTTGATCGTTTCCTTCCAACCCTTTTCTCCCCGTTGCTGAGACCGAAATCTTGGTTCCTTCTTCCTGTTTTCGCTCTCTCCCATCTWYCCTATTCTTCYYYTGCGCTCTTCTTTCCCCTTCTCGAACATCAACTTGAAATCATATGAATTCCGGTTCTGGCTCTAGCTCTATTGACGATGAACTTCCTAGCAATGACGAGTTGCGGCCTTTCATGAGAAGTTTGTTTGCCGCTGTGCATATTGACTTCCTTGCGATTGGTATGTGTGTCCTTCTGGAATGGGATACGTTTGATCCCTTTATGAAGCGCTCATAAATTGCTTTTTTACACTGACAGGCATTCAACTCGCTATATGCATATACAGCGTAGCGATATACAGAACTGCTCCCAAGGATACGAAGAAACGAAAGCGGATTTACTTGTTTATAAGCTTTCTCATTCTTATCCTATATTTCCTTTCGTCCTTGCCGAATACCCTTAATCTTGGGAGGTCTTTGACTTCTGGGCGGTTCTCAAATTTCCTTACGAGTGAGGGGAATGATGCGTTGGATGTGTGCGTGTTTTTGGGCAATTTTGTTGGAGATGGGTTGTTGGTGAGTGGATTCACCTTTCTACTGGGCCCGTCATATTGATGTTATGGTCAGCTTTACCGCTGCTATTGTATATGGACCACGCGTCGGTGGATCCTAATCTTACCGTTCGTCGCATACTTGGGTTCCATCGGTTCGTGCATCCATCAATTTTTATCAGTCGTACATGGCCACCTCTTAATACGAGAACTCTCTCCTCTTCTTTCTAGCGTTCGCGTTCACTGGCTTCTTTGCCAGGAATATAACGCCGGTTCAAAGCCTCAGATTCGTAGCAGCCTGGATCCTCCTCTCCGTATTTGTCAACGTCTCGCTCACATCCCTGATATGCCTCCGAATTATTCGAACAAGACGCCATTTACAGAGCCTCCAAGTCTTTGAACCTAAGCACCTTGCAAGGTACACAGGAGTCATGGCCATTCTCATCGAATCTGCGTTACCTCTCTCGGTTTCGGGAGTTGTTGTGGCTCCCTTTTTTATCGGCGAAGGCGAGGTCGTGGAATCTGCCTTCCCTGCTGTTGCAACGATCTGGTATTTCTTCAGCGTGCGTCTACCTTCTTTCTTTCTTGATCGAGCTTCTGCCTGTCAGTGAGCAAGTGATTGACTGACTGTTGGTGATGTACCTTACAGGCTCTTTGTCCGCAACTCATTATCTTCAGGGTGATGATTGGAAGTTCGTACTTGAACCATGTTAATGGTGGTCAAAGTTCAGAGAAAATTTCTCGGCCAATTGCGTTTGCGGCGTGTCCGGCAAAAGATGATCTAGTATCTCAATCTGACAGCCATGGAGTGTCTGAGTCAGGTAGACGTGCTTCTAGTAGCCATAGAGATAGAGAGGGATCAATGTAAATATCCAAGATGGATTCCAAGCGTGGGGTACATCAGGGTTTCTCTGAAGAGATGACAATGCTTGATCTAGCCTTACATAGTATCTCATAGCAATCATGCCAGTCAGTCCGATATTGTAGTAGATCAGGCCTGATAATCCCAGGTACGTCTGGTGTGCATGTGAGGATGCCAGTTACTGCCACTAAATGTAGGTAGGAAATCGACATTTCTTCCGAAATATAGATCCCGGCCTTGCGGGGGCTTCTTTGCTAAAACAGGCAAATGCAACGCATAGGAAGGCTACCCGTTGCCAGAATTGCAGGTGCACCAAACGTAACGCTCCGTACTGTAGCGAACTGTAGACTAGGAACACATAATGCGTAACACTGCTTCCTAAAATTGCCTAGTATCGGCCTGTGTAACGCATAACGCTAGCCCTGTTGCCTAATAAATAGCACAGGGTTCGTGGCAGGAACAGGCAACCGTAGCGCGTAACGCCCCGCCCTTTGCCCAATCGCGTACGCTCCAAACAACGTTGTTTATCTACAGTCAGGTCCAGTATCCCATTGCCTACCACACTCCGCTACAGTACTTTGGGATTCCCTCGCCTCCTAGGCCGCATTCGACTGCGAAAACCTTAGAGCGGGACGCTCGATGCTTCTCCTGGTATGATGACTGACAACTTAGGGGTACTATGCCGAGCTGTATGGTGACGAATACGTTGCATAATAAATAGGCAAAAATAGGTCCAAAGAAGCAGTGCCCTGGTGAACCGTAGATTTCATGGAAAACAGTGGAGTATTACACAAGAGAGCGCCTGTATGAGAGGAAGGCACACATCTCTAGCTAGGTGCCATGATTGGCTGCACCTCTTTTGCACTCTTCCAAGGCTGGTTTGAGCTGGCATTTGAGCAGCCCTTTGTATTGGTACACTGGAATCCGCTGCAACGTTCGACGTACAAGATTCTGGACCTCACACTTGGGGAGTCATCACAGCAAGTTTCGTTGTCTTGATATCGTAGAATATGTCTACAATAGCAGGAGTCGAGGCACGCCTCCATGTGGCTGCATCTCCCTGGAAACGGTCGTCTGCTGTTTGCGATCTCCGGCTGGGGCCGATTTCTGGTCGGGCGCCATGTTCATCAGGATGATAGGCCTGGTATTTCTGATAATTGCTGGTAGAGTAAGGAAACTTTCCTGTGACGCCTACTTGGGCGCCACAGCTTGCCACCGTCAACCAGCGTGGCATCGACCTGCCTTTCCATGGGATCCGGTTCTGGGCCCGAGAGATTCTAGACCAGGTCCCCGATCATAACCAAGACCTCCCCCCATCCTCGAAGTGGGGGTTTCCGTTTCTATACGATGCTTTTTAGCCTTCAAGCGACTGAGCCCCGAATGGCCGGAGACAAGCACCTATTTCTCCATCAAGCCAGACAGGGTCTCGGCGTGAGGGTGGCGACACACTCCCATTTCTTAATCCTTCACTAGCCAGCGATGGAACATGCATTCCCTCCGAGATGGTTGGCTTTCAATGACATCGGAGCACAAGAATCATCGTCTAGGGATGCGCCTCAAAAGGCCACGGTCCACAATAGGATGACACTCACCGTTGTTTCATCCTGAAACGGACATGGCTATAGGTGACCTGAATCCGGGTTGAATTTCACCATGTAGGGTCTTACACTTCATGTTCATTTCACCGTGAGGGAAGCTTGAGTTTGAGTCGACTTACGCTCTTCGCGTGTAGCGGCGAGACCACCCAATTTGCTCAGAACCCACTAATCGTTCCGTCCCAGCTTCAATTCAGACTACTAGCTCTGACAACAATCTACAAAGGGCGGAAAACAGGCAGGTCCTCGCAATCCCAGTGTTGCAGTACTGGGGTGACTGAATCATGACTCTAGATCTACAACTGGCCACCCAATTTGCTCAAAACCCACTAATCGTTCCATTCCAGCTTCCATTCAGACTACTAGCTCTGACAATAATCTACAAAGGGCGGAAAACAGGCAGGTCCTCACAATCTCAGTGTCGCCGTCTGGGGTGACTGAATCATGACTCTAGATCTAAGGCACTGCCGTAAGCCGCCGCGTCGGGAACGTCACTGAGAGGGGCGCAGAACGGGGGTTGCAGCTTAGCCAGTAGGTACATCGAAGGCTAGGAGTGAGACGGTGTGTTAGATTGTAAGGATGTTCAATAGGAGGTAACTCACCCAGCACTCGCCAAGCCGACATAGCGCTGCCGCGGAACACCAGCAGCTATGGTATTGGGGAACGTCAGCGTGGGACATGGGTGCATAGAGGACTGGTGGCTTACCTGGGTCAATGCGACAAGTCTCTTGGAAGGAAACTATAAGTCAAGGCACCGCGAGACATGGGTATGGGTCTAGCAATTGAGCCAGTAGGTGCGACGGGGTACTGCAAGTAGATATTCTGATATGGCAACATCGAAGGCTAGCTGTGGGATGGTCTGTTAGATTGAAAGGATGCTCGAGAGCAGGTAACTCGTACGGCCCTCAGGCTAAGTCGATATAGTGCTGTCGAAGGCCACCACCAGGTATGGCGTCAGCGCAAGACATGGATGGATAGAGGGCTGGTGGCTTACCTGGCTCAATGCGAGAAGTCTCTTGGATGATGAAACCATAGGTCAGGGCACCGCGAGACATGGGCACAGAAATGGTCCAGCAACTGAGCCAGTAGAGATTCTGATATGGCGACGTCGAAGGCCAGCTGGGGACGGTCTGTTAGATTAGCCAGATGCTTGAGAGGAGGTAACTCACCCAGCCCTCAGCTCAAGTCGACATAGCGCTGTCGCAGACCACCACTAGCTATAGCGTTGGGAATGTCAGCGCAGGACATGGGTGCATAGAGGTGGTGACTCGCCTGAATGAAACGAGAGGTCAAGGGTCTGGAGGAGAAAGAACGCGATTGTCCCATAGCCAGAGGGACCGGGATTCGGGCTCGTCAATGTCGTGAAGCACACAGACTCATGCGTCAAAAGCACACATTAAGAAGCGCGTGCTGTATCCAAGGCTGCAGTACTTGGTGGTGAAGAGAAAGGTAGAAGGTCAAGAGGAGTGCAAGCAGGACTTCAACATTCACGTGACGTGTCAATAAAGACAAATAACGTAAGTGGCAAACAAGTTAGCCTGAATGGTCCCCGACGCTGAGGACGTTCTAACAACATCAGAGAAAAATCACGCATAAAATTAAATGCCGCTATGAGAATAATATGAGTAACTTATTTTCAAAGTACATCGCATCTGAATAATTATAACAATAATGAAAACAGAAACAGAAGGGGCCAAATCCCAAAATGACAAAAAGGACAATTTGAAGCTCGGAGATGGTCAAAAAAAAAAGCAGAACCCAGAACAGAATCACCGAACCTCCCTACTTGTAATGACCTCTTGCGATTTCGTCTCGACAATGGAGCGAAACCGAATGACCTGGGATGATCGTCGAAGTCTACGTTTCCACTCGCTCCGGGGTAAGGGCTGGTAACCGCCCTCGATTTCTTCCAGTCGCTGAACGTAATGAGCTTCTGCGTCCGGAGTCCAACCTAAGGGACCACAAAGTTGCTCCCAAAGGTCAACGGGTGGCCACCAAGACACCCGACCCATTTGGCCAAGCTCTCCGTTTTCACCTGGGGAACGATGAATTGAAGGAACGGCGTGTTGAAGATGCAAATAGAAACCTACTTATCAATTGATCATAATGGCCACAGATACAATCCGCCTCATCTGCGCTCAAATCGTCGTCGAGTAGAAATCCCCCACAGCCAGTTCCACGAGTCACGCCATAGCCTTCAAACGCTGCATGGCTTGCCCCAGCAAAGACAACACCAAACCCGATGTCTTCCATCGCCAGCCTCCACACAATACCCCCCCTGAGAAGTGCTGCACGTCCAGCTCGAACCCATCAGGAGCTCCTGACGGCTACGTAGGTAGCTTTCGTAGTCGTCCTTACTGTATTGGTAACTGTTGCTCCAAAACTGGATAAAATGGCCGGTCGATCGAAGTCGGATGTTAGGAAGGGTTGACACCAACTTCCAAGTCTGGAAGCGAACCCCAAGACCAAGTAAGGCATGGGCAAGCGCTATGGGATCTGTCAGAGACTGGTCCAATCGACAGATCAAGAGCGCAACATCGGCAGAAAGGCAGCCTATGAGCCACCCTTGGCCATGATCACTGGCAAACCAAAAGGCCTCTCGAACCTCTTCAACAAGGCGGCGCTGTCGACCTTTGACGTTGTCCCACGCCTCGATGAGTACAGGCACTGACACCATTGATCTTCGGAGCTGTTTGAATCTTGGCAGGGTTATAACCGGCATCCCACTATCCTTCGCTAGGTCCCAACAGTCGTCCAATGGAGAACCTTTGGCCAGAGATTGAATGAAGTGAAGAAGGCTCTGACCATTGGCAGTCTGCCAGAACGGATCCTGGCCGGGGACGAGTTTGGATATCCCCAAAACTTTGGGAACAAGGCCAGGGAAGAGACTGATTGAATTGGGTGATGGGCCTTGCAAGGATCCGGGCGCCGCAGAGCTGGCTAGGGATGCGAGAGCATATGTGTAACCAAACAACTTATAGGCCGTAATTGGAACTTCTGTCTGCGCAGGTTGGGTTGGGGGCTCACTCGGAAAAGGCAGATCGACCTGCGTTGAATTTGACGGGGAGGCTTCGTCTTGTGAGAATCTAGCATCACCCCCCGTTTCTTGAAAAGGGGGGAGCCCATAGTAAGCGCGACATCGTGCGAGCTCTTCTTCAAAGGTTGTCCCTTCATAGCCTGCCCATGTTTCGGCCATGTAATTGAGTTGTTCGTCGTCTGGAGGCCCAAAGTACTCGCACAGGTCCCATTCGTTGTATACACTGTCATATTTCGCTTGCTTCCTACCGAACCTTCCACTATCCGTGAAGATGTCCTCCATATCGTCTTTATCAGCAGGCCTACGAGTATACGATTCACTGGTAGGGTCCCTTTCCCAAATGAAGTAGCGAGTTTTCCGCGGGTTGGTGGGCGGGCATCGCTCCCGGTTTTCCCGGTTCAACCTCTCCTGCACCGTTTCCTGTGAAAGCAGGGTAGCCCTATAAACAGCACGCTCTTTGAAATAGATTTCCCAGTTTCTTGCCTCAGGTGCGGGCTCGGGTCGCTGTGGATAAGTCTTTGCCCGTCGTGTCTCTGAGGGACAAGGACAAAGCGCGCCAGGTGATGGAGGGTGTGGACCGGTATTGATCAGAAAATTCCCGCTGCGATTGTGCCCAAAAGGGGGGCATACTTGAACTGCATCGGGAGGAGGAGCGTAGCGCTGCCAGAAAGGATTTCTGGAGGCGATTTTCATTTCCCTGGCTCCCCACTCGTACCAAACGGGGACACCCACTTCACACAACCAATCGATGGACACCAGGTCCTCTGAGTCATTGTCTGGGATTTTGACAAAGACCCCAACCCTTTCCACTGACTTGTCAAAACGAGTGACGCAGGAATTTTGAAGGTCTGATACAAAAATCTCATCCAGAACAACAACCCTCTTGTCTGTACGGGGAAAATACCGCCGCCGGTCTTGTTGATCTCCCTTTAGCAGTGTTTCGACCCATAACGGTAGACGACGAATCCCCACTTCTTTCGCCCTGGTAGACATTGCTTCGCTCACGGCAACTGCGTACGAAAGGCATCCCAGCCAGATTGAGAACCAAGAGAAAGCAGCCAAAATATCCTTCTTCAACTCCCCCTTCGTTAGCCCCTTCCCTAGTTCCACATTGGCGTCGACACGGGCACAAGGATAGGCAGGACGAACGGCAGCGGCTCCGGAATCAAAGAGCAAAAGGTGAGTGGCTTCAGCAATCTGGAATTGCAGTTTCTGCCACGCCGACCAGACCTTCCGCTCTGGGAGGGGACGCTTACGTTCGCGGTCATAGATAACCTTTGGATGGTGCAAAAGTGGGTGGAACGGTGGGGTAGCAACGTTAGGAAAGAGGGGGGTGAAAGCGAGATATCCGTGAGCTCTAGTCCACCATTGCGGCTTGCAGAAATCGGGCATTTGATAGTCGCGGCCTTGCAAAACCCCGTCGTTCGCATTGGAGAGGGGAGGAGGGGTCACGTTGGGACGATTGCAGTTTGGTGAGAAATAAGTCCGACCGTCTGCGTTGTAGAGGAATCCCCGAGACTTGAGAGCCGTCTGTAAGCCTGTATTGTCTTCTCTATGCTTCTGGAGTATTGCACTTGGGATTCCATGCTGACCAGGGGCTAGCGGATCCGGTGGGTGTGCCAGGTACGGGTAGTCCAGGATTTCCATACTGAATGTACACTAAACAGATCTAGGTCAAGATTGTGTCCATGCAATTAAGAAACCTAGATGTACTAACCAAAGTCTTCGAAGGAAAAAAATGGGGCGTTTCCCTCCCAGTTCAAGTCTGTAGTCCCAGCCGAATGCGTAAGAGGGTCGTTTAACGTCCCCCCAAACTTCTCCGGGAACGCCGAGATGCTAATGGTATACGATCAAGGGAGTCCAGCTCGAGTAGTTGGACAAGGAGGCAGAGCGAGTCCAGCTCAGGTCGTCGGATTCCCCGACTACGACACCTGAAAGACGCAACCAAGGCTGCCGGTGGCGGAAGCCCAGTGACTCCTGGGACTCCGAGTCACTTTCCACTCAGGCTCAATGATCACGCCAATTAACTCCGACGCGGCTGTGCGTACGAATAAGCTACCTCTTAAGTCGACTGAGACAGTCTAGGAACGATCAACGCGCCCCTGACTCGTCACTAACTTCTTGGGCAGCAGCCTTGAGCCTGGACGGCCATCCTCGACAAGTCGCGATCCCTGGAGTGAGGAAGAAATAGGTAATGCGATTTGAACTGCCAGAAGTCAGAATCGAGCCTCCAGAAGGGTTGCGGCAGTGATCATCATCAGTGAAGACAGCGTCAAATCTGAACTCGGTCAGTGAGTACCGCTCCAGTGCAAGCTATACCTTGGGTATTAGTAGCAACCCAGCACTAACGTCCTCTGAAGACGCCACGGTCGTTGAGGAGTTAGTACAACGACGGATCCAAGGGACATTTCTACCTCTACAATTTGAAAACCATCGAATAGACGGCTCGATGATGAAACTTCGTCAAATTGGTATGGCACCGTACTCAGACAGCAACGGGACGTCGTTAAACTAGACGTTCCGTCTATTAAAACTCCCAACTGAAGGGATACAGCGGGTCGTCGTAAAACTAGCCGGCCCGCCGTACGCGT
>SDEE01000823.1:0-20434 GCA_004126415.1 Candolleomyces aberdarensis
ACTTGTTTATTCTTAATACTCTACACTACCCCCATACCTCGCACCCCTGATTTCGGTGCGGCGCGACTACAAAAGGTCTATCTACGCTACATATCTCGCCCAGCTCGACGTTGAGTTGGTGTTAGGTGTGGTTGTGGGTGTTAGTTGTCTCGCCGTTCTCGATCTCTTCACCGTTGACGCCTTATTTTGTTCGCTTGGTTGTGCCATCACCGGATTGTCGGGGTCTTTGTCCAATATCGATCGGGATATCTATGCGCATCTTCGAGAGTTAGTTACGTCTCCGCTGGAGGTCGATTCTGTAAGGATTAGGAGGGAGGAAGAGGAAAAGGCGAATCAAACCCCGCCCGGTCATTGATATAGGACAGCAGTTTNAGGGCAGGGTCACTGGCAGTCACATGCTAGGTGGGTGAGTTGGCCCTAAACTAGCAGGTGACTGCCAGTGACCCGGCCCTAAACTGCTGGGGTACAGGTGGCGCGCTTGGCGACGAGGGAAGACTTTCTCTTTTCCTCCCGACCATCACTATGTAGCCATGACTATGTCAAGAACAACACAAAGCACGATCGAGATGGTGGCGGCGCTCGTCAAGATCGCAGCGGGTACCTGTACCTTAAAAAAANCAACAAATATGGGGAATGGATCACCGTTAGTGAGTCGACCCGCTCTGCAGGGAGTTCCCCAGACTTATAAAGTTCAAAGGTTTCGAGCAGCACTCCAGCAATCTGAAGCTCTTGCAAGAATCTCAAAGGCAACATGATAGCAGTGAATATCAACACTTGGCCTGCCTCTTGGCGCGAAGCATGGGTGGTCGCAGTAAGTGTTTCGCTCCCAATTCCTCACCTTGGTCCTCAAAGGTCTCCGATAGCAGCGTGATATCAACCAGGAGCAGCTAGCAGCTATGCTCGACTTGGCTGCAGAGATGGTAAGCACTTCCCCACTCTCAACTGCTCTCCACTAATATTTTTTCAGTGGCCTGGAAACACTATTGCTACTCTACCATCGTCCTTACAGGACTTGGGAATAGACGAAGCCTTATTCGAGTTGCTCAAACCCGTTCTGTCTGCCGCGCAGCTTCAAGCCAGCTGCAGCTTGAACTATGTCGCATGCCTCAAGTTACTCGACTCGTCTGCAAAGGAAATCCGACTCGTGGGCAACCTGCCATCGCGAATTTTTCGATGTATCAACGATCTTCCTCCACTTTCGACTGCATTCGTCAACCTCTGATGTGATTTACTCTATGCCATCTCCCATCCTGTTGCCATCGCCAATTTCCTTCAAGATCAAACCGACATTACATCGATCTCCCTAGAGTATAGTGGTGATGAATGGGACTATCTTGCCGATACGCGCCTTGTCTATGCATTGGAGCATATTTTTGGGTCGATCCCTCCCAGCTGCGCATCACTCACTCTGGTATCGTGTTCATCTCAACCGTTGATTCCTCGCTTCAGCCCCAGTCAGAAGCGCCTACTTCAGATTGCGGGACATCCTCCCTCTCCTGTCCGCCAATTCACCCTGCCGATAGCATGGCTTCGAGACGACGCCAAGGCTCTCTTGTTTGCGCCCATTCTGTATTCCTCCGTCCTTGAGGAAATGTCCGTTCATAACGTCGCCAGCCAGGACGATCTAGATTGGCTCCTCCTCTTAGCGCCCAAGTCTTTGAAGAAGCTTGCAATATCAATCAACTCAGCGCGACCCTTTCCCACCCACGATACGTATCTCGACCAATATGCGCAGCTCGAGTCCTTTTCCTACCTTGGAGGGCATTCAGTGATCCCGAAATTCCTCGTTCTTCCCCCTTTGCGCGAGCTAGAGCTCACGTCCTCGTTCTCCTTCATCTCGATGATTAATGCTTCCCAGTTGGAGCGGTTATCGATCAAGCCCGCTCGACTCTCCACCCTCCCCTGGTCTTCTGCTTTTTGCTCCGAAATGGACGCTCTTCTGAGTCTCCTCATTATGGCTGGCAGCCTGGCTCCCGGGGACATCACCTTATCCATCACTCTACCCCGGTACCTGGACGACCACCTCCATCAAGTTTCTGCAAATGGGTTAAATTGCACCTGCTTGCACAAGCTCTACCAGCTTACCACAATGAACGCAGTGACGACATTGTCGTTCAAGGTTCATAAATGCAACGAGATCGTTCACGTAAGTTTTTCGATTGTGATTCATGAACTTTGACTGATGTGGACCTCTAGGAACATATCCTCGAGTGGATGGAAGCATTTCCTTGTGTCCGTCGCCTGTTCATCATCCCCGAATCGGCTGAGGACTCAGAATGCCGTTCCCTCCATACCTTCATCACCTCCATCCAGGGTCGGCTGCCACACATGTTTACCATCACTCACGGGCAGGAGACTCTATGCTGTGGAGACTGGGACCCCATACCGGTATCGGTATAGCTTATCTGTGCAATTATCATCTGTCTTTTTCGTCCTACCCCTTCATCATTCCAACTTTCTCGAGACTTTGATAACACCGTAGTTAATTGAGTTTCATTGTGCGCCTCTATTAAGCCAAAAGGGCTGTTGACATCTTTATTTAATTCACTAGTATCAGTTATTATATAGCCTGTAATATGTTTAGGCCAATGTCTAGGTATGCCCATTTGAAGGACTAGCATCCTTCAAAATCCCGTCAATGCGTGCTGTCGATTGTCGAACGCAAACCCAGTAGCAAATTCCAACAAATAGGGTGTATAGACGACCAGGAGGAAGGATGATTGGGACAATAATGGCGAGGATGGCCGTCGACATCTTATCGGTCAATACTGCAACAACCACCATTTCAATTACCCGCGATCGTATTCAAGAGCATCCAGGTAGCTGTCGCCATCTGTACTGCCCCCATCTACGATGATCAGCATCGTGCAAAGCAACTGATGTTGCTCCAGCATCACTGCATCACCTCCCCACTTTGGCTCCCCTCCTCACAAATTTCGTTCCATACCTGCCCTCACGATAGCGACATCGTGGATGTTGGGGAGGGAGGACCTCATTCCTGTGGAGCTTTAGCTGCGAAGCAATGTTCGAGTTGGGATAGTGCCGACGGTGAGAAGGATTTGTTGGAGGGATTAGGCGAGGATATGGCGCAACTGGGTAGGGCTGGAGCAGACGAAGACCCTCGAAGCGTTGTTTAGCCTGTTGGAGGGGAACAAGCGGCCCAAAGAAGTTCGGCGACGAGCAGGGGAGCATGAGGGAGGAGGTTGACAGGCGGGTGGAAGATGTTGTAAGGGGCGCCGAGGACGTTGTCCATGAAGTGGTTGCAACAAAATCCACTATGGTTGACAGGAGGAACGAGAGCGAAAATCGGCGAGCGGCAGACGAGAATGAGAGAGCAGAAGGAGAAAAAAGGGTCGTGGACGAGGTCGATAGGCGTATGGAAGGCAGATTTGGAATAGTTATGGGGGATTTGGAGGCTGGAAAAGGAACTCGGGCGGGAGAGGGAGAGGAAAGAGTGGGCGCATGGAGAGTGGTATCGTCGTGGTTCCGTCGTTGATGCTGATGATGATGACAGAAGGGGGGAGAGGAGGTCGAGATGGACCAAATGGGTGCCGGATTCGCATAGACGGGATTGAGGGGCGCTAGTACCGGTGCTCGCATCTTTGAGAGGTCGATGCAGACCAAGGCAGGTCCAATTATCGGCTCAGAAACCTCCGAGGCTGCTATTGTCCTGCATACCGAAGGTGCAGCTCGTACTTGATGAGCAAGCCATTGGCGCCGTAGGATTCCTAACCCGTCGCTTTCGTCTGACTCCGAGGGGGAGAGATCTGGGATCGTGAAGCGATGCACGGCTGCTATCAACGCGGCGATACTGGGTGGCACTGTTGAGAGCGTGAGGGTGGTAAGAGGCCGAGCGAAATGAATGGTGTGTTCTTGTCGACGACGATGGGCTGCGGTCGTACATGGTGGAGGAGTAGGCGGCGACGGTACGACAGAAAGAGGGCGATGGAGGAAAGTGGACAACGTGGCTGCTTGTCGAGGTTGACGCGACTGCCTGGGCGAAGCGCGTTGGAGGATGGAGCGGGGGGATATTGCACACTCGTTATGGTCGGGGACCGTCGTCGTCGTCAAAGCGTCTCGGACAGGATAGAAAGGACGATTGGAAAGAGGAGGAGGTAAAAGCGAAAACGTTGGACCCGAGAAAAAGTCATCTCGAGCAGAGGAGAGAGTCCAAGTGGATAGCACGACAATTCATTGGATCGTGTTGGTGGTTGTTTGTTCATGGTTCCCAATCAGTCAACGCGGTGGTGTCGCTCTCCTTCACTCTCACCAATGCACACTAGTCAGTCACCAGTACGTATGCTTTCATTCTTGATCGAGCTTCAGCTCATTTTTTGCCCCAGCACACCCAAGACTCCGATATTCCGCTCGAACAGCGTGAGGCTTTGCCACCCAAATTACGCCGGCAACTGCACTCTTGCAAGACCTTTCCCCCTCGAATCCATCGAAAGCTTGCCAAATTTGTGAGTGGAAGAGGCGCATCAGCGTTTAACGGTACTCAGACAGCTTCGCGCAATCCCTCAGCATCCATACCTTGCCGTTGCCGCTTGCCCAAGTACCATCCCTGGTAGTGGCTATCAACCATGATGTACCGCCTATTGGAACAAAAAATCTACCTAAGGATTTGAGCCTGTCATACAACGCTTCATCTTCGTGTACAATACTGAGCACCCCACTTGCCTATCGAACGACGCATCACGCCTAGTCAGTGTTCTGATCTTTGCCAAACCCCCTTCGGTCCTTCCCCCGCCCCTACATAAGTATCGAGATTAGTTTTCGCCGATATGAACGATTGGTTCGACTTGCTTTGAGATCTCAGGACTCAGCGAGGCCCATGAGTTAGTGATCAGCAAGCATCACGCTCTTGCCGACGATGAAGAGACTGACTGCGACGAGTCTTCGAGAGGGTTCGGCGCCTGACAGGGGTGGGAGTCCGTTGACGAATAGTTCGGCGGAGGTAATGGTGATGCTTCGACCAGCAATGGATTGGGAGGAGGAGTGAAACCGATTCCATGATTCAAGTTCTTCCCGAAGGCTGCGAGGATGAGACCTAGGAGGAGGAGCTTTATTTGAAGAGCGCTTCTGGGTCGCAGTCGTCTGGGTGAGTTGACTTCCGTTTTCACTTCTTGGTCGAGACTGATGAATGTGTTTGTGTAGTTTGAGGTGAGGAGAGATCAAGGAGTTGTCCCTATCTGTAACGAATCCCTCGAATTCTTCATCCCCCTCTTCGCTCAAGGTTACGACGACGCTGAATGCGCCGTTGAGGTCGCCTACTTCACCACTTGCCCAGACAACGTTCCCGCCTCCAGTCTCGCCTTCAGCCCCTTCGAATGAGTCCCATTCTCTTGTCTATGTTGATTGATAGCAGATGTATTGATGACATCGTTATTCCAGGGACAACGATTACGACGCGCGAATCGCAGATGCTTGACTTCGAGTGTACGAGGAATTCGTTCCCGGCGGTCGCTTAGGCTTGCTCCGTGAGTAGCTTAGCGTCAAGAAGTTTCGCATTGGCCGCCTGCCCTAAACCTCCGTGCTCATTTGGTGAGGTCAGGTACTTCGTAAATACAAGGGCTACTCAATAAGTACAAAGACAGCACAACACGTTGTCAAACTTTGTGCTTGGTACTGCGCCACAGGGTTCAATCCCGCGTGCGGTTGGAACCAGGCACCGAGCCCCTCTTTCACATAAAGGCTGATGACTAGCGTACCGACTTTGCCAACTGCCTGCTATGCCCCAGTTTCAGGTAAGTTCAATCCCTATGACTCGACTCCGATCGCGCTGATAAGTTTGCAGATTGACAACGCCTTCAAAGTCTTTCACCATCCACGATCCACAGAGCTTAATGTTCTGAGCTTGAACGACGATGGTATAATGCTTGCAGGAAGTAAGCGCCGACGTTACTGTTATCTGAAGTTCGCTCACCTTTCCTCTTAGTGCATGATGGATCAGTTTTACTTTGGGAACTCTTTGAAGAGCGGATACTGCTGTCCATTCAATTTCCGCGCGCCGTAACAGCCAGCATATGGCTCACTCGTCCCGATGGTACAGTCTCTGGTTTTGCTGTCGGTTGCTCCAACAGCAAANTTCTATCTCTACGGTCGGAAAGGGGTGAGTCCATCTTTTTTTCAAAGATACTTGGAATTCACACTTCGCAGAACGGCTGGGACAGGCATTTTGAATATCCTGGTGCCGAGGAAGGGGCGATCGAGTGTTTCGCCTGGCACCCCAATACCAGACACCTTGCTATCGGCACCGCCTCTGGAGCCAAGGTATTCAAGGTCGATGAACGAAGTGTGTCAATTCCCCTCATTTCTGCAGTCCTGCTCACAGGCCCTTTATGTTCGTAGCCCACGCCAAGTTATTGAATTTCACTTCCCCAAGACCTGCCACTGTTCGTTTCGTCGCGTTCGCCAGCCAGGGAAACGAACTTCTCATTGGGTACCTCGAGACACACGAACTGTGAGTTCCATATGATGATCATATTGGGACACGGCATTTGGTATCGTACTGTGCTAATCAGCGCTTCTACGCCAGCTGTTCCTATCGACTCGCGCCCCTCACTCTCCAGTGGAGTGCCTATTTACCGACCCGCATGTGAGTTCCCTCCCCATATCCCGCCATCCAAAAGCTCATCATCTGGCAGTGGACACGCGGTCATAGCTGGCGACAACAAATACCTTATCGTATACAATCTGTTGACAGGCATTGATTTGTATGAAATGCCAGTGATACCTGGTGCCTGTCCCTCCCAGTCCTTCCCATTGGCGGGTAACTTGCGCAAACTGTCGTTGGTCGGTTCAGCGAGAGAGGGGGAAATCATTGTCTGCGGAGGTCCCGACGGGCGCATGGCTGTTGTCAATCAGCGAACTGGTCTGCGCGTTGCCTCCCTCCCAGTAGGGTCCACGTCCACCTTCCTTCAAGTCGTTGCAGTGAGTCGATCGCCTTTCTACCCAAGCATTGTTACTCACTGTTATCTAGGCCAGAACCATAGAAGATCGCACTATCCTCACAGCTGGGTGCAAGGTAGATGGGCAGATCATTATCAAAGTCTGGGAATGTGGTATGAAAGAGAAGGAGACGGCAAGTGCTTTCTGCTCTTCACCCTGCCTTGTTTCGCTAAACCCTCTGCAGATTCAGCCTGTCGCTGACAAGTCTCGGTCCGTTGTCCAACGATTTTTCTCCCTTGTGTTACGCTTCTTTTTAATGCTGTTCATTTTCTTCCTCATCTTTGCTGGTTGCGCTGCGGGGACGGCTTTGTACCACGTTCTGCTGCAAACTCGCGCAGAACGTCTTCTTGAAGCCGTCTTTACCTACTAATGCCTGAGTTACTCTTCATTTTATTCTACGCCCTCACTCCCTTCCCCAGTTCACCGAGTGCCAGTGAGAGGTCCCCTTGAGTGGCCAATCCATCTGACCATTGCCTAAATTTTGAATACATACATTCCATCCGTCCCTCGTCTATATTGTTGGCTGAAGTTTAAACACGTACCACAGCAACTCCCCCTCAAGTTATTAAAATTAATCTGATGACCTGATTTAAAAAAANTACACTCGATTTGTTGAAAGGACTGATTTTAAATGTGTTCCTCCGTCTGTTCCTGGGCAACACTAAGCCCTGTATATAAAAGATGGTCGTCCATATGGTCCCGGAATGTGTTGATTTCTGGATATAGATTTCGTTCTCGACATGAATTTTAAACTCTTTCCAATTTCGTTCGTCAGAGGACCAAACGGTGAACTGAATTTGGAATTCGTGAAACAAAATCTCCCATGAACATATGGCTGTACGAATTTAGAAATCGGGACTGCGTTTGTGGGAACAGTTGTCCCTTGACCTTACTCATTTGTGCCTGTAGTGTTAATTTGGGTGATGAGAGCCGCTGACAGAGTGTCGCTGCTGTCGCCACAAGAAAAGGACTCTTGAATAGATAGAATGGATGGCCAGTTGACTCCGAAGACATCTCGGGATCTAATGGTTCGATGTATTTGGCTGGAACATCGAACGAACACCCTGGCATGTGGTAAGTGCGCCAATTGTTCATTTGCTTTGGGTCATCATTGACAGTCGACAAACAAAGACCGAGCAGTTGAAACGAAATCACCGCTGCACCTTCAACCAGAAGGTTATGCCCAATACGATCAATAGCCTGGCCATTGTAACATAGTCCATTGACCTCCCCAATTGCAAGCCATAGACGCTGGTCGCAATGCAGAATTGTTGCGATCGGGTTGTGTACAAGCAATAATTTGGCGTCGACATCATAAGTGGCGGTTCCATCGGACTGAGAAGATTGGTAACATTCAATCTCCTGGACCCGTTTGAGCCGATCTGTCGAACTTGGGGCCTTGTTTCGGTATCTGCTGTACATTGCGAGTGCCTTCGCTTTGAGAATGGGTTTGGAATCAACAGTGATCGTGCGTTCGAAAGCATGCTTGGCTGAGCTTGAGGTGTTGGTGCTGCTTTCGAAGGCCTCTATCTCGTCTTCTATCTTGACCCGAATATTGCGCTTGTTGTGGTTGAGTTCTTGGGTAGTCTGCAACACAGCAGCACGTTCCAACTCCTGCCCAAAGTTTTCGGCACTTTCGTCAACATTGTCGCTCGCTAATGGTGCTGCGACAAGCAAACTACCAAATGGAGCGAGCATGTCAATGGAGGCTGACCCCTCTGAAGCCTGAAGGATTACAATAGCCGGCAGATATTCAGACTCTGCGATTGCTCTTCCACGTCTCCAACAGGTGTGCAAAGACACATTCTTGACGTACAGATCGCCAAGCAGATGCTTTGGATTGAGATGATCAGCCGAATTTGGTATTTTGCTGATATCTCAAGCGAGAGCTGGCAGTTGAAGCCGTCGAGGACCTCTATCCCATTCTGGGTGGTGAGCCAGAATGTTGGCAATATCAATAACACCACCAGCACGCTCCAAGATTTGTAGCATGTCCAAGTTGCAGTCGTTTCCAACAACGGTGCGAAGGATGCCAAATTGGATTTCAAGGCGGTCGGTTCCAAGAAGGATGACAAAGAAGCGGGCTCCTGGAGTATCCACCTTGGCTTTTGCAACACAGAAAAACATGTTCTTGATCATAATGATGATGTTGGTATAGAGAAGGGTTGGCAGGAATAACTTCCCAGAGGTCTTGTAGAGAACGAATGCAAGGTGAGTGGCCGCACTCAGATGCTCAAGCTGCTTGGATAGAGAGAGCTCAATGCAGAGATACGGGTAAGCCAGATGGAAGAGAAACCGGCCTAAGATTCGGAGGGACTCGTGCCCTGCTCTATAACCAGGTGAACGGGGTATATCCAAGCTCGAAGCCTCAGGAAGCAGTGGCAGTGACCAGATATCCCGCAACAAATCAAATGCAAGCTTGATGTCCTGCAGGTCATTTGGATTGAGGATGGCATGAATGTGCTCTGCTGATATCCCGGTGTCCCGCAGATGAGTCTTTATGATTGCGGGTGTGATGTTGAAATTCTGAATGAGAACTCCTCTTGGGCGCAGGAGTAAATTCTGAAGTCGCTTGAGGATATGCTTCCAGTCTTTGTCGCATGTCAAGTCATCGTCCCCAACATGCTTATTTAAAAGCTGTAGGGGGGAGATCAAGGGGTAGATACTTGAAGTTGCTGGCAAGCTCTTTTTGAATGTGAGTTGCACCATAGCCAGCCCTCATTGTGCTTCACCATCCAAAGCCAAGGAGACAACACGAAGATGGGTCTTGTTTTGGGTGCAATTGACGCCATCGAGCACCGTCTGCAGTACATCTGCATGTTCTTGACCGGTTTCTCTCTTGCAGTCGCCTGAGATGAGTATAGGGCGTGCAAAATAGAATTGACTATCTTTGCAGAGAATCCCAATCGCACCAACGGTTGCCTGAAAATAGATGCATATCAGCTTCCTCGAGCGGAGGCAAAATCGTGAGAAAGTAAATTTGGTTCCTTTTGTGCTCACCTCCGACGCGTAGTGAATCTCTCCTTCTTATAAACTTTGAAACAGCTCCTCCATATCCCCCTCATTAACAAAATCCAGTGAAACCTTCGACCCATGCTCGCGACAGACACCAAGAAATTTGTTTGTCTGAGAGTGCCACCTCACCCGCTTCTCACAGGCGATTTCATCAAGCATGACCACCATGTGTTGAATATCACCCTGATTCTCCAACAGCCCTAGGATGCCATCCAACACAGCCAGCGTATTGTGCTCGATAACGTCCACGGTCAGTCTACCTGCAGAGGGTGTGATCGGGATTTTGACTGACGAATCTCGCAACGTGCTGACTCCAGGTAAACCCAACGCCCGATGGGCAATATGACCCACTCGGTCTCCACCCAACCTCCAAAGAAGTGTTCCCAGTAGCCGCTCCTGCTCAGTAAAGCTCTTCACCCTATACACCCCCTTTCCTGCCTCTACAACCTGCTGTAAAATGGCCACAACACCGTTTTTGCTCTTCAGTCCCACATGGACGACTCGGGCAACTCGTGCAGTGTTCCCTTCGGCGATGGCAGCTACCAGACGCTTGTGGTTGGTCAGTGCTTTGGTTTTACGAAGAATTTGACGAGTCTGGTTTAGGGCACGAAATTGAAGGTGGTCGATTTGGGCATTCTTGCTCTTCAGGGCCTCGATGAGTCCGCCAATGCCGAGGTAAGCATATGTCGTGCCACTGCTGGCTCCATGTTCCATTCGTTCTAATATTCCTTTGATGATAGTGTTGTCTGAGAGTGTTCTGCATGCCCGACAGACACTGCGGTTTTTTATGTGTTTATTCAATAAGCGCATATTGAGCAAATGAGGTGCAAGGAATGAATTTGTTTACAGTTTGTGTTGAATGTGCCTACATTGGACACATATTGAGCAAAGTGTAATACTGGCAGAAGGAGGCAGGACACATGCAATGCAAATTTGAATTTGTCTAGCCTGAACATTTGGATTGCAGATTGAAGACAAAGTCAACCCTTGCATTTGGTTTGTTCAAAATGTGCACTCCAAACAAACACATCAAAAACCGCAGTGACAATGAAAACATACAGTTTCCTTTTCCAGCAGAGTTTCACTCTCTTTCTCATCAATTCTTTGCTTTTCCGCGTGTTTTCAGGGTGAAAGATGCTCTATTAGCCTTTTTGCACCACCAGCAAAGTTGCCAAGGCACGATTTGGTGAATTTCCTGGAGGGGGGCATACTAATGACATGTCGCGACGTGGTAGGAAAGGTGTTGGCCCATCTTTTGAGAACTCGTCCTTCAGAATCTGGCTGATTTGGCCAAAAGTTTGAATTTGAGATGATGTGACCTATTTCTATCAAATGTTGGGGCCAGAATTTCTCTAAATTGTCCTACTCTTTTCCTAGGCAATTATTTCTACTTTTCATGGCCTTTATTTCCAAATCAGGGCATGTCACACTGAGTCATGTGACCTTGGCTGGGTATCAATGCGGTCTACCTTATATACTTGGTTAGCGGGCCGTCACTGCATGCGGCAATATGATGGTTTACACAGTTCATGTGCTACTGGTAGCCCACTTCAAGAGGCCAACGATTTATATTTTGCGTTCGCTAGCACACGCCTTGGGGGCGTGCTCGTGCTCACACTCCCGGTGCCCGGCCAAGTTAGAAGGCGGCATTTGCCAAGAAATTGAGTCTTGACCGAGCGCAAGAGCACGGGAAAGAGTCACATGTGGTCACGTGGGAAAGGTTGGCAGTTTTTTGCACCTTGAAAAGCCAGGTAAAAGAACGATGCTTACTATGTAAACCCTCGTAATGCAACAGACTCTTGTAGCATAGTTTTACCTTAGAGAATTACTGCTGTTTTATTTGTGTTCACTTGTGTTTGCAATTGACTGGATTTGTGACTTTTATCTTGGATGGCGTGATACTAAGTTAAAGGGAAGACAAGGTTTTCAAAGGTACAACCTTATGGTTGACTACACGACTATCGAGTACCCCTCAGTTGATTGGCTTAAGTGTGTATAGAAGAGAGAATGTTTGCTTATTCTTAATACTCTATGCTACCCCCATACTCGCACCCCTGACTTGGTGCATCTTGCCCAGCTTGATGTTGAGTTGGTATTGGGTGTTTGGGTGTGTGTTAGTCATCTTGCTGTTCTTGATCTCTTCACTGTTCACCTTTGATCTGATCAAGGTTCTTGTACTTGGACTTGATCAGCAGAACTAAGTTTGTTGTAACTCTGATAACTAACGCACAACAGGGAGTCTGAGTTCAGAAGTAATAGTACAACCAATGTAAGAAATTTTTTGTATATTTACTTATAGGTAAGAAGAGAGAACTTTGGATCAAAATTCATAGTTAAAGTTGTAAGAAAACCAAAAGGAAAAGGGATTGATGGATAGACAAGTTTGCTAGTGCTATAGCCTGTCAACTGAAAAAGCCAATATAAGGTTACCCATAGTACCTCCTCAAGTTTCACCACCAATGTCAAGCAAAAACAGGCTGCAACATGGCACAAATCTTGTACCCTGAGCTGCTCCAGACCAAGATACTGTGTTTTAAAGATTCCATGTACTGCTAGTCCAAATACCCTGACCTGGAGATGGAGTATTCATAATACAAGTAATTAATATCAACATGGTTCATGAAGGAAAGGTAGAAATTGAATAGAATTGATTGTAAACAACTACATGCACAAGGAACAAGAGTGACAGTAAGAAGAATATTCAGGGTCTATATCTGAGAAATTCTGGATTGATCATGATGCTTTAACACTCTAGAGATGTCAAGAATATAAACTCTACTATTTCTACATGCAATGGTTGCAAGTGAAAATGTAGGATTGAAATACACATTGGAAACATCCCAGCTTGAGGGAAACCAGCAAATTGGAACCAGTGTTGGCAACAAATCCTGGCCAATCAGTTTGACTCTGACCAATCCAGAAGTGGATGGCATGTGTTTTTGGAAATTTGCATAGAACATTGAAGAGGTGGAAAAGATCATGGAAAAAAATATACCTTGAATAGTGGCAAGAAGGGTTCCTGCATGGCTGTCCCATAGACACACTGTGTTGTCATATGATGCAGATGCCAGCCTTTGCCCATCAGGTGAGAAGGCAACAGTCTTTACCCCATCAGAATGGCCTTTAAGAGTGGCAAGAAGGGTTCCTGCTTGACCATCCCATAGGCACACTGTGTTGTCATATGATCGCATGATGCCAGCCTTTGCCCATCAGGTGAGGAGCAACACTGTTTTACCCAATCAGAATGGCCCTCAAGAGTGGCAAGAAGGGTTCCTGCTTGGCTGTCCCACAGGCACACTGTCTTGTCATGTGATGCAGATGCCAGCCTTTGCCCATCAGGTGAGAAGGCAATACTGTTCACCCGATTGGAATGGCCTTCAAGAGTAGCAAGAATGGTCCCTGCCTGGCTGTCCCACAGGCACACTGTTTTGTCATGAGATGCGGATGCCAGCCTTTGCCCATCAGGTGAGAAGGCAATACTGTTTACTGCATGAGAGTGGCCCAGCAAAACTGCAAGCTCCAATGGCCATGTTATATCTCCTTTGTTGATGTGAACTCCATAATTTGCCTTCTGATATACTTTCCAGAGGATTGTCTGCTTTGGTGCCAGAGGTATGCAAGACCAATATATATGCAAAGGTGCTCTTTTGATAATGTTAGAGTTCAGCAGAACAAATCTCTGGCCATCTTGAAACATTTGGTTCAATGAGTCTGACTCACTGCCAATATGACTTGCCTAATCATTGTGATATATTTTCATGAACATTTAATGATTAAAACCATAGAAATTGGACATACCAGTGTAGCCAAAGCCTCTTCCAATGCAGAGTGTGCTACATCCAGCTGTTTGATCCAGGCCAATCCTTCCAGCCAATGCATTAGGTGCTCCTTTGAAAATTGATCCAACAGGGCCATGAGATCTGAGTCCATCCCTTTTGCCTTGCTCAAGTGACTAGCCCAATAGCAGAGTGCATATTGCAGCTCTTGTGTGATGTGTTCTGTACTCAGGCCTTCTTTGAGCAAATCATCCAGGTCTTTAAACTGGTCCACAGAAGGCACAGGCACCTGGCAAATGTTAAATTTGAGTTGCCTGCTCATCACTTGCAGGCAACACTTGGCCAAGTCCAAATGATGCTCCTCTTCTATGATTTGGAATTCAGAAGGACAAGAGGGACCAGTGATAAAGTCAGGAAAGGATTTGTGGTGCACCTTGTAAGTGAGAGCAGAGCCTTCACCAGATGGAGCAAGAATGGAATGCAAGTTTCCCAAAGTGGCTTTGATAGTGCCTTCTTGCTGATCCAGTAGCCTTGCTAAAGACATGACAGAAAGAGGAGTCTGGAGAACTAGAATGGCACCAACAATGATTTGAAATGGCCTGAGCCAGTTCTCTGCATTTTTAACAGGCTTGGCAGAGTGAAGCACATAGAAATATAATCCATCAAGTTGAGATAGTGGACTAGAACTATCAGGCTGCAACTCCAGAAGACTTTCAAGTTGGCCTTTAGGATCAAGGTGTTGCTGATCAAGGATAAACTTGACAGCAGTGGACGCATAGATGAAGAGTTTCCCTGATAACTGGGCAAGTTTAGCCTTGTCCTCTTCTGCTGGTTGTCTGCAAGGATCATATGAATCCCCTAGAGCCTCCTGGATTTGGAGTGGAGACAAGCAATAGTTTACATATAKGGAAATATCCTGCTCCACTATCAGGTCYTCTATTTCCTGAAGATGGAAGATATTTGCATTTGGTGTACCYRTGTACTTGCTTCTCAATCCCCGCTCTGGACGRGTGGTAAGAAAGATTTTGATATTGGGCAGCTGAGAGACTGAGGATATCAGAAGGCTCAGAACAGCTGAGGCATCAGGTTCAATGCATTCATCCAGAGCATCAAAAACCAGAACAAGAGGGGCTACTCTTTGCTCAAGCAGTGGATACAGTGGCTTGGCCACAAGCAAGTTGAACTGCTGAGTGAGRACTTTGTCTAGAGCTGCAGGGTTGCTRGTAATGGCAGCTGCAATAGCTTTTCCATAGGATGCATGATAGCAAGCAAGCTGGTATGCAATGGTGTGCACAAAGCCCAARGATCTCTTTCGATCCTCCTGATCTCGAGAAAAGAAAAAGGTAGCCCCAAGACAATTGATCTCGGGGTCTGCAGCACGTTGAGCCACAGTTATAGCCACCGTGGACTTGCCAATCCCAGCAATGCCATCAAGGATGTATAGTGGAGGGTTATGGCCATCAACAGCACCGCTCATCCAGCGTCCAACATTAGCCAACAGGGTGGAGCGGGTGCCTTCAAAGCATGGCATGATCTTGGCTGCAACCTCCTGGGAGTCATAAGCAGCACCAGGGACCCGCTTCAGTGATGCAAGAGTTGAATTCTGCTTGCCCAATTAATGGATTTCTTGATGAACAGACAGAGAACAAACCTCAGAATGCCGTGCCTGGTCCTGAACAGTGCTGAGAATGTCAGCCAAGACAATAGTTCCTGCAATATGATTTTCAATCTGCCATGAATGGGTCAAATCAACAAGAATACAGCAGGATCGTGAAAGCATACCCAAAAGCCGTGCAAGAGTTCATCAAGGCTCTTGTTTGCCTTCTTGAGAACCTGAACATCATCTTCCGCCAGCACGTACGCTATAACTCCTGTTGACTTTTCCTTATTCGCAGCCTCCAAAGCAGCCCACATTCCGCTGTAGCCCGGGACCCCAGTTACTCGAAGGTTGCACTGAGTATTCAAAGAAAGATACRTACGCCACAAGACGTCCAATGCTATCCCTCAGATCCTTYGACAGGAGCYTGGTATCCTTTCCCTTGACAACGTTTACGATACTGGAGCCCAAGAGRTCGCAAYGTTTCTTCAAAAKCWCSACCTCTTCYTTGTTCGAGTCAACTTTCTGTGCAACNATTTAAGYSGCAYGCACAAAACAATAAATGGRAGTTACGCATACCTCRATGACRTCCACCACTTTCAGCAATGCKTCGGCCGSACCTTTGAACGGCTCTGGAACAAGGGTAGCAGCGATACCCAGCGCAGTCTCCAATGTCCCCATCGCAATGGCCTGGACCTTGGAGGAACCCCCAGCATCYTSRKKCYTYGGNTTTCCCCSATCGCCCTNCGTTCTTCGGCTTGCCTCGATCGAACAACGACTTGGCACGCTTGTCCACCTTGTGGACGCCCCTGTCTACCTTAGCCTTCCCTTTGTCATACTTCTTCCCTACCCACGCTCTAAATCCCCTAGCTTCGCTAGAGGGTTGACCGCTATCGGTGCCTGGTGTGGCAGCGCGAGACAGGATCGGGGTGTTGCGCTCCGGATTGTCGGGAAGGCCACGGTTGTCTCCTCCAGAGTGAGTAGATTCGGCCATATCGGTTTGGTGAGTTGGTTCGAGAAGCTCGGTTAGATCGCAAAGTTTCGACAGTGGATGGTGGTCCAAGTTCAAGTTGCGGTGAGAGAGCGCAAGGCATTCCTGATGCTGATCATCGATGAGCATCCCGTGACTCTGCGTTTGGGCGGCTTACTTTGGGAGTCAGTTCGCCCGATGCTTCGCGGGCCCAGAACCAATATACTGTCAAAGGGATCTCATTGGCTGACAAATCGCAGAGTCGAAAGATCTGGTGAGATGTCGCGGATAATTCTATTTGGAAACCCCGTCTGCGTGTACAAACCCTGGGTTTGTACGCATACCCCCCAATTGTTCCATTTTTGCGTGTGACACGAGCGAGCGTCCGTAATGCACGCTAGTCGGGGAGGCTCAGCCTCATTGTCCGAAGTCAGGTTCAGCAAGTACACCTCCAGTGCGAGATATAAGAAATGAGACTTTGTCAATACCTGAAAATCACTTAAAGATGTCACAAATATCAGCTCACTGTGCAACCTGTCGTAATTTCTTGGTCACTTTTGCCGCCGCCGCTTAGTACGAATCTATGCTAGCAAACACTGGGAGTTTTACACACTGCTAGTAGATTTTGTGATTTTCCATCCTATTGAAGTTCAACGATATCACTCTCTGGGTTGAATTGCTTACTCTGACTCATTTCTACACATTTTCGTGTATCTTCCGGCACGAAATTCAAGGGAGGCACAGGCCGCCAATACTTCATTCTGCGACAACTCGGATCCAAAATAGAAATTGGCGCGGGCCACCTCCCGCCCGTGGCGCACATGTCACATCTGTCACACTTAATCAAGCACCCCTTGAACCGGGTTTCCAGATAGCGACTTTTACAAACCCGGGGTTTGTACACGCAAAGCGGGTTTCCAAATAGAATTATCCAGATATCGCTAAACTAGTGCTTAGCAATCGTTAACCCTCAAAACAACGAGGACCGTGTAGATAGTAGATAAAGTATATAGACATATGGGCCGAATCTCCAGACAGCAAACGAAAATCGAGATCGAATCCACCACCCGAGCCGCAAGGCTCAAGATACCAAACCCGAGGCGCCTCATCCGAGGAAGCCAAATGTGAGCCTACACAAAAACCAATCAGCCATCACGTCCAACTCGGTCACAAGGAGCGAAAGAAGAGACAGAGACGCGCACCTTCCCCACTCCTGCTCATGGATGACCGTCGAAACCAAACTCCCCTTCGCCAACCCGTACTGCGCAGCACTACGAAGCGTCGCAGTATCTGCGCCCGGAGGGATAGATGAACAGAATTCATCTTCCGAATTGTTGCTACGCAAGTGTCAGTGTTTTGGCATTTCTCGAACAAATCGGCAAGCCTAACCTCGACATGTTACTTTGAATGCTCGCTGTCGGCGAAACGTCCAACGAGCAGGAGAGCACGAGGAGGAAAGCACATACAGGCTGGTCGACTTTGGCGAGTTGTTCTTCGGATAGTTGGAGAACCTATGCCACGGAATAAGCAAACGGCAGAGGACACATGAAATAGCACCCACCTGATCTATGGCATAGCTAAAGACTTGTCCTCGGAACAATTGCCCGATATCGACAGCTGTGCATTGATCAGCCCAACGGCGGGATCGTGAGGGGCTTCGACTTTGAAGCAAGTGAAATGAAACATGTTGTCTATGAGAAGACAGGATGTTTCAGCCAACGTACAATGATTGCGCTTGCGGAGACACTTACCATCGTCTTCGACGCCAGAATAATTCGACTTATCGGGTTCGCTGAACAAGTGCACTGAGAAGAGACCCATCGGTAAGTAGGGATCGAACGCCGGGGATTCACACTCGCTGGAGTAAGCCAGCGAAGCAGGGCCAAGGTGCGCAGATGGTTCGCCAAAGGAGTCCGATTCTGATCGAGACCTTCGAGTTCGCAAAGAGACACGCCTTTAAAAAAACAACGTAGGGCACCTTGACAAGCTCCCGGAAGGTCAAACCAAGAACAAACCACCACAATTCGCCCCAACCGAGTACACATCTCCGCAATCTCGAGGTGCGTCATCTGCCCGATAACCTGCAGCACGCGGAGGGCACGATCGTCAAAATTGAGCTACTCGATGGAACAAGAATTAATACACACCCTTTACACAGCCAAATCAACGGTACCACCGCGAGCATTGTGGGCTTCAGGTAGTGAAGGTCCGTGGGGTGCGCACAATATACCGCAGTCGCCTTGGGTTGTGATAGTATTTTCCATGTATTGTCTCCTGGACGGGCGCTGGCGACGAAACTAGCTGCTATAGCCGGCCGTACGTAATTTCGCAGTCTTCCTGGAACGGTGAGCCAGACCTCTGCCGTGTCTAAGAGAATAAGAATCATTAGAATCGGTACGCGCGATAAAGCCGAGGTACGTACTGAGAGCAGCCGATGGTATCCCTGATGATCTGACCCTTGGTGTACCCCAGAGACAGGTGAGGAAGTCGATGATGAGGTCGATAGGTCTTTTCGCGGGCTGTAGGCGGCCAAAGACGAGTCAGTAAACATGAGTAGTCATGCGGAAGACGCGAACGGAACGGATTTGCTTACCAGAATATCGGGCAACCGAAGCCCATCCACAGCGGGGTTATCTCGAGGGGGGCATCTCGAGGTGCCAGCCATGGGGCTTGCATTCTTCGCCTCAAGGACGTAGGACAAGCATGCGGGGATCTGGTTCGAACGCTCTCTTGAGAGAAGGAGTTTGGAAGGAGCCGGACATCGCATACCCCGGGGAAGCTTTCAAGCGATGCAGGCCAGGTAGGATCTGCTGCACTGTTCACCGTAGGAAACACCCGAGGACGCGGTACATAGCCATTGCAGCCTACATCAGCAACAAAGACCCAGCCAAAATGCTGAATATCAAGATTGCTCACGAAAGTCGATCGACACTGATATCCTCCCCTCTTCCGCAACCTGCTAAGCAAAGCCTGGAGGCAACGTCGAACGTCGGTCAAGGTGGAGGCGGTGGATTCATCGATCCCGTAGACGCGTTGAATCCGGACGGATGTCGTTGATGTTATGACTGAAAGGGGACGGCAGAGACGGGGGCGAGTGAGATAAGCTGGGGCGGTCGCTGGCGACGGAATTCCTGAGCTTGCTGCCTAAGTTATTGCTGCTGCCAGCATACGCATCTGGTAGCTATTGCGGAAGTTGGGCACACGTGGATGGGGTTGAAGCTGCTTGAGCGTCTCCAACCTTGGCTGGGATCCGGGCCAATCAACCAAGTGCTTCGAGGTCCAAGATACGAGACGTGCAAGAATGCTATCTGGAGAGCAGGACGATTCGTCGAYAAGAGCTTCAAATCAAGGGGAATTTATTCAAGATACTGACGCAAAGGCACGGAGGTCGGGCAATGACTCTGAGTTACGCGAGCGGAACCGCCAGGCTCCAGCCAAGCAAACACAAACTCTCCTCACCATTTTGATTTCGTACCTTCTGGCGAGCGTGCCGGTACAGGCGCTAAGCGTACACCGACAAATGAGAAGAGTATCTTTGTCAGATTGGCGCGAGATCTGCAGAAACGTCTTCCAATCGATTCGCGAAGGCACCAGAATTTCCAGAATGAGAGTATGCCAGTGTCAGACGCAGACGACGTTATAGTTGGCAAGCATACTTTTTGCAACAATCGACTTTTCGAAGCTTGACGTCCTGGGCACGGTTTCGAGGGAGTACAAAGGCCACCTGTAGGTGAGTAGTTCTCACCAGTTCAATCCTCTGCAGTCATTCGACTTCTCGCTTCCCCAACCCCCACTCAACACGTTGAATTCAAAAAGCCGCTTATAGCGATGTCCTCTCAACAACAAGTCTTCTTCTTCCTCGGCGCCACTGGATACATTGGGTCCCAGTCCCTCCTCGAGGCTCGAGTCAGCCAAGCGCGACGCTGCCCTCTACGCCAAACTCAAAGAGTTTACACTCGTAGCTTTGGTTCGCGATCCCGAGAGCGCCAAGGCCAAGCAGCTCCAGGAAGTGTGGCCTGGCGCCGTATTGGTCAAGGGTACCTTGGATGATTTGAGCGTTATTGAGGAGCAGGCTCGGAGTTCTGCCCTCACCTTCAACGCTGCCAACTCTGATCATGAGCCGAG
>SDEE01000824.1:0-20343 GCA_004126415.1 Candolleomyces aberdarensis
TCACGGTTCCACCGGTCGTCTCTAAATCCTTCGCTATTTGAGCTATGGATGGAATGAAGGACCCGGATATAAATACTGCATCAGGTCACGGATATTAGAAGACCGAATCCGGAAGAGCGGTTGGGACGTACGTGGCATGAGCCCACAAAGAGACACGGTTCCGACGATAGCTCTTTTCTGCGATGTGGAGAACCTTTCATAGACTTTCTCATGCGCCTTCAATGCCGAGCTATGTTGCAAGAGAGGGGTCGCCTCTGTGGCTGAGTTCGACGTCGTTATCGCCATTAATGTGCGAAGGAGGCACCTCCGAGGTGAGCGATGTGGAGGGTGGGGAAGAAGGTGGGGGTACCCTTGCTTCCTGCCCTTTATCCGCTTGGCCGGACTCCGAGTTAAACATGCAGCACGCCACGTGTTCATTCTTGGGGATGAATGAAAATTGTCGTGATTGTTCGCCCCAGCGTGTCTCGGTACTGTATGCTAGTAGATAGTTTATTTGATACTTCGCAGTGCTACACTAGTACACACGGAACCCAGGATTTTTAGCGCTTTGCAAAGAACGCCCACGCACAAAAGAGAGAAAGACCTCTGCCTCCCGACCATGTTTGCCTCATGCTCCGGATCGGATGATGCAGCCGAATTCTCTCTCCGGTGGCTTTTTTCAGTGGTCCAGGAAGCAGGAAATTGCGAGCTGCTTGTCAGGATGTTCAAGGATGGATAGATGCAGTTGTAGATTCTACCCGCGGCCGGGCCACTACTCGGAATTTGACAACGATGGATCAGACGGATAGTGGTTTTAATGTCGGTGGACCCTAGACTGCTTTCAGCTCTAATGACGACTTTCCCTGCCCAATTCTATTTTAGCAGGCCTTCGTAGTCCCCCGGGGAGACTCCACGCAGGGAAAGAGATCCGAGAGTTTTGTCCCTGACGGACGTGGATAAGTTCCGAACAGGGTTCTTCTGCCGAAGGAGCTGCCCTGCAGGGCTAGTTAGAAGCAAATACAAGGACAAGCGGAACGAAACACGGTGGACTACAATACTAGTATGTCTTGAGTAGGCTCGGTTACATATTCCATTTCTTCAGATGTAATGTCGTGGATCGCTCTCTAAAACACCTGGACATCCCTATGGCCATACCGCTTCTCCTGTGTGATGTGAATGATGGACGTCTGGATCTGCGTAGTAGATGCACCGACACTTGCATTCAGTCCTTGTTCGATATCACCATCATGGGTTTGATCTTGCTCGCGATTGAAAGTCGATTGAAGGAAAGATGAGCTGGCGGTGTGGTGCGCGAATTGAACGGGATGAGTTAGGACGCCGTCCCTGACAGTGGGGAGCTCGGTGTAGGAGCGGCCGGTTGTGACGTGGAATATGATCATGTGCGGCGAGAATGCCTTTTAAATAAAGAACTCAAGAAGATAGCATTGGGTGAAAGCCCCAATTGCTTGAGAATGGGTAAAAAAGGCCCTTGTCTATGCATTTTTGCTAGGGCTGTTTCTCTGAGTGCTTTATCTGTTATATGAAACAGATAAGGATTGATGGGTGTGTTCACACAAGACAGAAAGCTCAGAGGAGGAGCGTGAAGCAAAAGGTTTATGGGCAAAAGCCGTCAGGCTTTTCGGKCSRCCAGGACCACCGCGCCCGCCTCGACCACCCCTTCCTCTACGCAAGTCACCCCTCGCAGAAGCGGAGTCCTTGGCTGGGTGGGTCGAAGATGAGGACTTTTTGTCCTTCTTGCGCGAAACTTCGCCCCATTGTTCGGCGGTGCCTGTGACATGTCAGACGGTGAGCAAAGGAAAGACGGAAGAAAAATCGGGGAAAAGACAGACCCTCTGCGATTCTGGTGGCGGCTAGCTGGACGTCGCCCGAAACCTCGATGAGGAGGGTCTGGAGATCTGGAAAATGGGGTTATTGGGTGGTATTATTGGAGGGGCGGTGTGCGCACCATCGTGGCTCCAGCTTGGAAAGGCCTCCTGGAGCTGCTGGGTCTCTTTGCGATACCTGACGGCGTCCGAGGCTGGGGGCTGTTGGGTGCGAATGGCGGACTTGTACTGGGACATGGTGGGTGGAGGAGAAAAGCTGAGGACATCCAGGCGGGGCTTCAATTCATAATTTGCTTTTACCGTGGGAATCCCCGTGTTTTTCGACGATCGCAAATAATTCATGGTAAATCATCATTCCTCTGTCTATACAGGCCCGCAGATAGACTATTCTCCTTCTACATGTTGCTCAGCAGGAACAGCGCTCCTCCTCCCAGTATCCCAGCCGTGATCACCGCGACAATAGCCCCTCCGAGAGGCAGCACCGAGACCAGGGGGCCGTCCCAGTTTGCAGGCAGGGGCAGGGCTGCCGCGCCCAGGGCGACCGTGACCTGAGGGTTGATTTCTGTGCAGTTGGCGACATAACCTGAAAGACATTGGCACAGGCTGGAAGATGGGATGGCTGCAACTCACCCATCACAAGCACGTTTGATCCGACCCTGGGGTCGGTGGCTCGAGTATTGGTCGCAATGAGGTAGTGAAGCTGGCACGTCTGGCAGCTCAGGACAGACGCATACACATCTGTGCGGCACAGGCATGTGCGATCGTCATTGCACTCTGTGATCCTCTGGCTGGCGATGGTACAGTTGGCCGAACACTGGGGCTGGATCAGAGACGTTCTGGACAATAGACACAATCAAAGGAAGCGTACAGCCGTCTTGACTGGACTGTCAGGGATCGCTAGGATCTCCGAAGTCTTGAAAATCGCATCGCCAACTGCAATTTCAAAGGCCAGCGCTGTGCACAAGACTGGTTAGCAACGGGGCAGGGATAGCGGGTAGCAACTGACCCTGGCTGGCGAAAGCGAAGAGCAAGGAAAGAACGAAGAAAAGAGAATGCATGGTGAGGAAAGTGAAAAAGCCTGCCAGAGGAAAGGGGGGAGAGAGAATAAGAGGGGGAAGGAAGCGAATAAGGAGCAGGTGGATTTTATGGAATTTACATGGGCCTGTCCGCCAGGACGGTGACGACGGGCAAGACCCATTCCGCTGGGTCAGACAACAGCCTCCGCGTCATGTGATATGACACCCAATATTCCAGTCATTCATTTGTGGGGTMCAACATCATGATATTGGATTGAAACAGGGATGGGGGCAACGCAGCATCTCTGAACAAATCCGTCTCTTTCTGCTCTTTTTGTGAGGCGCATCAAGATCGACGGCTTCGGAAATCACGTGCCTGGAGCGCGTAAACAAAGCCCAACAAAGGGGCGTGCTTGTTGATCGTTGATGTGATGGATATTTGAACCTTTTCCTCATCCATCATGGCCCCTGTCCAGTATGCAGGCGCGCTCCAGCCCAAGAAGAAGTCCGAGCTCCAGGAAATCGCCACCGCCCTCCGTCTCAGCGACCAGGGCACGAAGGAGGAGCTTCAGGCCAGAATCAAGAAACACCTCGACGCAAACTCCGCCTTGGAGGAAGATGCCCGCTTTGCCGGGCTCTACGGAAGGCGGAAACGCACTGGCAGCGTCCAGCCCCAGCTAGCCCCTCCTCAAAGGTAAATATCTGTCGCCCTCACCCCCATCCTGACCCTTATCGGTGTCGCGTCTAGTACACGTGCAGAGAAACCCCGATCTAGTAACCGCGTCGCGGGTCTCGATCCAATCCGCGAAACCACCCCGGTCAAAGATTTACGGGCTGTCTCATCCTTCTTGAAGCAGCCTCCGTCCCCTGTCGCGAGCACCCCCCAGCAGTCTCCCCGACAACAGGACATTCCGACTACTCCCAGCAGTCTTCCGCCCCTGCCCCCGAGTCCTGCTAAAAGTATCATAGAACACCTCCCTAAACCGGCAGACGTTCGCGCGGTTGTGCAACGTCTCCAGACACAGGAGCTGCTTCCTCATGGAACAGAATTTCTAGAGGCCACTAGAACCGTAAGCGTGCCCTGAATCATATATGGTTCTGATTATTGACTTTATTCCAGTTCCTCTCCAACTCGCGAAACATTTGGACAGTCACCGCCTTGTTTGAGCTGCTGACTATTATCTACACGGTCGTCCCTTGGAAATATGCCCAGGTCAGTTGTCCTAAAGTCTGGTGACCTACCCGCAACTAACTCTCGTGAAGCTCCCGCTATCTGCCAAAGGAGAATCTACGCTGTCGCTTCCTTATCCGCCGGCGTCTGTCTTCCAGACATCCACCTTCTGGCTCGTCCTTTTGCATTGGGCCATTCCAACACTCGTCATCCCTTCGTTCATCGGAAACCTGATCTCCTTCAACCCCTCCCAGCCCAGCGCAAGACCACAGGAGCCCACACAGCCGGTCATCCCCTTTGACCCATTGACTGCGGCTATCGCGCGTCTAGCCGTCTCTGCTGCATATCCATACGCTAGCCTTTCTGCCACAGAGCACGTGCACGGCCTCGATGTATTGGGATACAACTTGCGTTTTTACAACGCTCTCGTTGGTCTAGGCTTTGCCTTTGCAGAGGCTATTCAGGGTGCGCCCCGCCTCTTTGCCAAAACCCTGGTACAGGAGCATCGTTTGGCTCTTGTTCCTGCATCTCCACGTCCAGCCTCGCAGGTTCGAGCCTTGACAGCAGCCGGGGAGGAGGAATCTTCAGAGGTGGATTGATTCGTATTTATTTTTATTGGTCATTATTTAGTTTCTTTTTTTTCTTTCCTTTCGTTCGTTCGTGCCAAGATCTATTGCGCTTGCTTTCGATATCGCTTTCGATATATGTTTTCGTATGTTACCGTTTTGTATTATTTTTGGTTACCTACGCTTGTTTTATGAATCTGATGACGACGATTTGACTTGTACATAATTACCACGGCTCTTGTAAACGTGTTGTAATGATACCTGTACCATATTGCTCTTCTTGAAATGGTTTCCTCCGAACCAAAATCATCACCGCCGCCAAAACAGCAGTCTCTGTTGGGCTCGTCTGTGACGTCTCTCTCGTTTCTTGTTGCGTTGCAGCTCTTTTCGAGGCTCTTTACGTCGGTTCTGAACCAGGCACTCGTCCGGCTCGCGTCACCCAGCGCATTTGGAACTGCGTCGATACAGTTTGAACTTGTGCTCAGCACTATCCTGTTTTTGAGCCGGGAGGGTGTTAGGAATGCGATTCTCAGGAGCAAGACCACTGCTGGCAAAGAAGATGGGGAGGGAGATGAACGTGTCAAGCAGCTCAACTTGACGTTTATACCGGCTCTGCTTGGGGTACCGTTGGCGGTGGGGACGACACTCGTGTATTTGGCGTTTGCGAGTGAGGAGGTGAAGAGGCAGCCGCACCTTACGGTTGCTGTTGCGCTTTATGCGGGTGCGGCGGTGGTGGAGCTTCTTAGCGAGCCCATGCATAATAGGTATGGATGCTGGACCGTTACGCGCATAGAGGACTGCCTAACTGACTGGAAGTATAGGGCGATGCTGGAGTTGAAGACGAATGTCCGGGTGAGGGCTGAAGGGTTGGGGATTACGGCGAAGAGCTTTGTGACGTTCCTGGTGCTTTTCGTGGACGCGAGGAGGGGACAGGATACCTTGGCGCTTGTTGCGTTTGCACTTGGGCAGCTGGCGTATGCTGTCGTCGTGTTTGGGCATTACGCGAAGACGTTTGGCGTTCCTTGGGTGAAGAAACCAAAGGCGGCTCAGAGGTGCGTTGTCTGTTTCCTTTTGAATGACAAGTGCTGAACACCTGAATGACAGTGGTTATTTCGATTCGGCGTTGCTCAATCTATCGGTTACGATGACTTTCCAGTCCGTCATCAAGCACGTACTTACTGAGGGAGATAAGCTTTTGCTTACCTTCTACAGCCCACTGGAAGACCAAGGTGGATACGCGATTGCTGCAAACTACGGTTCGTCCTCCATCTATCGGCTTTGTCTTTCCTTATATTAACATTACATTCGCTTTCTAGGATCCCTCCTAGCCCGGATAGTCTTCCAACCTCTAGAAGAAACCCTCCGAGTCTTCTTCTCCAGACTGCTTACGTCGCAGAAAAAGCAAGATTATCAGCAAGCTGCCGACGCTTTGACGGCGTTACTCTCGGTCCAAATCACTATTTCCGTCCTTTTCGTTATTTTTGGCAGTGCATATCTGTCCGTGTTCCTGCCTCTTCTCTTACCCCAGAGATATTTGGCAACGAGCGCATCCAGAGTTTTGGGAGCATGGGTTTACTATATCCCTGTGCTGGCGCTTAATGGTGGTCTGGAAGCGTTCTTGTCTAGCGCTGCGTCCACCAAAGACTTGAATCGGCAGAGCAGGTGAGCGAGCAATAACCTAATTCCGGTGGATGCTGTTTTGGCTAATCGTTGGATCGCGATAACAGGTGGATGTTTGCGTTTTCAGTAATCTACATCTCAGCAGCGGTTGCCCTCTATCGACTCGGGTTCGGAGACGTCTCGCTCATTTACGCCAACACTATAAACCTGGCTGCGAGGATACTCTATTGTCTTTCCTTCGCATCGAGGTTCTTCGTGGCTAAAGAACGCTCTGTTAACTTTGGAGTGCGGCAGTTGGTCCCCCCAATACCTTTCCTCGTCGCCTCAGCTGCTGCGTCCCTGTTGGTCGGGTTAAGCGCCAGCTGGCTGGGAGTGGAGGCGACTTTGAAAAGCGTCGGGAAGTACGCGGTATTCCAGAAAAATGTATTACTTCATGTTGGCGTTGGAGGGTCGTTGGGGGTGTCATGTCTTGCTATTTGGCTATTCATGTCGAGGCGGAGAATTGCCGCATTGGTACGGCGTTCCAAGAAAGATTAGATTAGACATGTAGCTACACATAATAGTCGTTCCAAAGTCGCATAATTGCGTTCGAAATTGGCGAAGAGAAGGCCGGGCTTACACCTGCATCACACCTCCCAACCACTTCTCGTAATTGAAGGTAACGGGGATGGGATCCTTGTTGTCAAGATGGACTGTCAATCCACGGTCGACGTATGTCACGAACTCGGTGGGAACCTTGTCTGGCCAGTCTGGGGCGATACCGAGACCACCCTCGACGGCCATGGCGTAGATTTCGAGATCCTTTCGCTCTCCCATCGTCAAGGGGGCATCGAGCATCTCTTGACACTGGTCGATGTACCTGAATAAAAATAGTTATCGGTGTTTGCGTCAGAGACCTTAAATTTGATGTGAAGGCCGAACTTACCCCTGATACTCTGCTTCCTCATTCTCCGAGACCGATGGTGAAAGAAGGCGGGTAGCTAGGTACTGGGTGCTACGTTCGTCGACAGCGGAGACTTGAGGCTTCTTGGGATCTGGTCGAGAAGCAGATTTGCCAGAAGTCTTCTTGCTGCTCGAACTGACTTGGGAACCGATCCATCGTCGAACGCCCTGAACAACACTGGAAGAGATGGAGACGGCCGTTGAAAAGCTGAGTATCACCAGGGGAGAGTGCAGACTTACCGAGACTGCGGGTCATTCGGACGATAGCTGCGAGGTTCAAAGGGACTCTGGTTTATATCCTTCACAGTTTTCCTGAGGTTAAGGCTTTGTCAAAAACGTTGCCATGAAGAAGAGAAGGGAAGCAACCGTACCCAGGAAGCTTCAGGGTACTGTTCATCGAGTACGCAAAGTGCTTTCCAAGGGAAGTGAAAAGCAGCGGTCGGTAATATTCAACCCAGAAATCGCCCTTGGTCTGGACAAAATCGCAAAGGCCCTCATCACAATCATCCAAAGTGTACGCTTGTTCGAGGTTTTCATCGTGGAACCACTTCTGGTACCCTCCTCGTACTGGAGGGTTGGCTATCGTTCGTTCGCTTTGGACACCGAGGAAGAGATTGATAGCGGCTTGCTTGTCGGCATCTAGGAGGTGAAGTTAGGGCAGTCCTGGATTAGCTTAAAAGGATGGCATACCGAGCAACGCGTTTGTGTAAAAGCGCCGGACGTTCTCTATGATGTCTCGCGAATGGCTGTTCCAATGTGGCATGCGGCGATATGTTTCTACTCGATTGACTAGCGCACTTCCAGTGTACTGTAACGCAATAGCTGCAAATTTGAAATCGATTAGTCGATGAACTTGTCTAGAAACGAGGAAACGTACTGTCTCCATGATCGTGATACATCTCCGTCAGCATGTTTACAGCATCAGAGTCGAAGGCCAAGTTTGGGCTCTCCACTACCCCCAAGGCATAGAGCTGGTGACCGAGAGCCCGCTTTCCAAACACAAACTGAGCAGCATTGGTGCGATCCAGACAGTCCACGCAGTTGGTTCTACATATGCCGTTTTGCAGTGAAATGGTACTGCGCCACTGGCTCTCTCCGTTTCTAGGAAGATAAAGACTTCAGTGCCCGGGGTGGCGTTGGAGTAGAAGACAACGATACTGACTCTGTTTTGTTCTGAGTATAGTGAGAGTATGGCTCGGCACCGGAGTGGAAAAACCCGGTTAGCTGAATTGACTCTTCAGCTATGTCTTCGAGGTAGCTTATAACGTCTTGCGTTTTCCTGTCGAGATGATACTTAATCAGCATATGTAAATCGGACACATCTCATAACTCACTCTTTATACGCTCGAGACATATCCCATGCACGATAAACCATCTTCTTATCGCGGGGCAAGAATTGATTGAGGTATTTCACGCATTGCGTATATTCATCTAGAAGCTTTGATTCTCTCGGAACGGGTTCGCGCCGCTTGATGAGATTGAGAATCGTTATGGGCGTTCCATAGCGTTTGAATAGATCATCAAAATGCTTGGATGCGGCAGTGTAGAATGGGTCGACGACGCTGACTGAAACGAGTTTAACCGCAAAACCTTTGGGAGTGGGGCTAAGGCTTACTCTCTATCGGCGGTTTGGGTACCATGGCATTCGTTTCTTGAGTCCAATATACAGGAATGCTTCCACGGTACTACACCAGATTTCGATCAGCGTGCGTTTTTCGTTACTGAGAAAATAGTTCTACCTGTACGTAGCTCGTGTAGTTGGGACTGGGCCTCCGCTCCTGACGATTGCCAGCCGTGCCTCGACTCGGATAGTAGAATGGCGTTGTGAGGGCTTCAGATACAATTTGTTCTGTCTCCACCTCGTTTGCAACGTTTCCCTGAGTCAGATGGTCAGAAAGGTTTTGTCGCAAGCGCAGAGCTACTCACCTCGTCGTTCACGCCTCGCTTGAGGTAGCGAGCACCGGCAAAATGACGCGACCTTCGAGCGATGAGGGTGACGAAAACGACTCGCCCAAGGACAGTAAGCTCTAAATTCAGGCATTAGAATGTCACAGGGACCTCCACTTCAATCTGACGCACTGGCTTGGTCAACATGGCCATGAATTAACGGAACCAGCCAGTGATTCTTAAGGGCCGGTCTTTCTGACCTGCTGAACGCTGCTGACATCATGTGGAAGTTCCAAGCGAAGCGGTCGTTGAAAGGGTAATCTCCTTGTACTGGTCGAGCGGGACCGGTGAGGTTATGTTGCAGGGTAGACGTCAAATCGTAAGTATAGCTGTAGACAGTGTTAGTGGGTAGTAACATCGGTAGGATCATCCATACCTGAAGTAAAAATTCTTGGACATGTCCACCTGCTTGAAGATGTTCATGAGGCGCTGTTCTTCTGCTGCCTTTTCGATTTTGTGGTTGAAGCTGATAGGGACAACTTCGGCATTCTCGCAATGGTAGAGGTAATGGCCACCGAGAAGAGCCACCACGGAGCGTTTGGTGATCAAGATCATATACCAGCCAGCAGTGAAGCGTATGAAGCCTATTCATTGTGGTCAGGGGTTGAAGGCAGTCCATGGTACGTTGAAGACTCACCTGCGATTCCGAAGAACACCTTGGCTTTTCCTAGTCCACCGTAAGGCTTGTTTCCATCGTCTAGCATCTTGAGCATGGCGCTCATCTGCTTCCCGGTGTATTCTGCTTCATCCTCGACGACAATGAGTTCATCCTGCGTAGTCCGGTCGATCTTGATGATTCTGTGACGAGAATCAGAGGTATTGGACGCGATAATGTAGAATCGACCTCGGTTTTCGTAAAGAATGAACTTGTTGAAGACGGAATGGGTTTGAGCTTGCTGGTGATTGGGCTTTGGGTTCGGAGCTTGCGCTCGGTTTGGAGGAGGAGGGGAGCGTGTCGCTGTGGGTAACGCACTCTGCTCAGGTGTTTGCTGGCCCTGGGGCACCGGTGGGTCTGGAGCCACGCCTGGATCCACTGAAAGAGACGCTGTGAGATGGAAAGGCAGCTGTAGTGACGCACTTACTTACTGGGACATGACGGTGGTGGTAAAAGTCAGGGGCGGGTTCGGACACTGTTGACTTATCTTTCATCATTACCTCAATTCCAACTCTGGACCCCCCGCCTTGAAAATGCTGAAGAAACGGCTGTCTGGCAGCTATGGTCCTCGGAACTGCCTCTGGGAGTTGGATGTTCGACGCACAGTTCCCAGAGCCGAGTTGAACCCAGTTCTAATTCGCTTGCTCAATACCAGCCAACCCCAAAGCTTCCTCGATTCAAAGGCATCGATAGTGGGGAGGTCTTGATGGAGAAGTCGTCCCTCGTTATCACGGTCTCCCATGTGGTTCTTTTATCTATTCCACGGCCTGTCTTATCAGCAATGGTCCATACATATATCCCCCAGCCGAGTTCTGTGCAACTTGGACCTTCTCCATGTTGTCCTTCTTCAAACGCCTGTCCGTTGAGACCCGGCCTGGCAAGTTCGGCCCCAATTCACGATGGAGCAACGCGGACATGGACCCCGTCCCTCCTTCTCTTAGGACCTGGAATTCTTGGAACTACATTGCRTACTGGATTTCCGACGCTACCAATGTTGCAACCTGGCAGCTCGCCAGCTCAATGCTGGCCGTGGGTCTCTCTTGGCAGCAAGCCCTCGGTGCCATTGCAGCGGGGCACATAATCATCGCCGTGAGTATCCCTTCGTTGGCGCAAACCAAGCCGAGGTGCTAAATATCGCGGAAGGTGATTATCTTACTAAATGGAACGGTCGGCGCAAGGCTTCATATCGGATTCCCCGTGCTTAACCGGTCTTCGTTTGGGTTCTGGTTGAGCTACTTTAGCGTAATCAGTCGAGTTGTCCTCGCTATGTTCTGGTTTGGGGTGCAGGTAGGTTCTTTCATCTACCTCCGGCCTTGATTCAAGACTGACCTCTTACCCGTAGACCTACACAGGTTCGGAAGCCATGTACCAGATGCTGAAAGCTATTTGGCCTTCGTTAGCTCGTCTGCCGAATCAGCTTCCGGAGAGTGCGAATATCACCACGTCTGGTAAGTTCTAAGAGGCATCGTGCTTCCAATTCTGACTTGTTGGCAGGTATCATGTGCTACTTCCTGTACTGGCTCGTTCAGTTCCCTTTCCTGCTCTTCTCGCCCCAGAAGATTCGCCATCTGTTCACTTTCAAGGCAATCGTGGTCCCTTGTGCATGGATAGCCATCTTGATCTGGGCAATGGTGAAAGCACCCCCTCGCGTCAGCCTCGATCCCATGCCTTCGAACGTTCATGGGAGCACGGCGAAGTGGCTGTGGTTCGGTGCCATGAACAGTGCAATCGGCAACTACTCGACACTTTCTGTTAACATCCCAGATTTTACGGTTGGTTCACATTCTGAAGCGTATAGTTACCGAATTAGGCTGATACATTCTTTTCCTCTAGCGTTATGCAAAGCGTGAAAGATCGTGAGTCCGCGGACCCGGCACTCTGATATATTAGCTCATGTCTCGCAGACAATACGTCCAGTTGCTTGTCATTCCAGTCACGTTTACACTATTTGGATTTGTCGGTCAGTGACAGGACCACCTGCTTGTTGTTCGTACCTTCATTGAACTCTGTCTGACAGGAATTGCCGTCACTTCTGCCGGAGAGATTCTCTACGGTGATGTCCTCTGGGACCCACTCCGTCTGATCGACCGCTGGGACAACCGTGCCGCTGCATTTTTCGCGGCATTCAGCTTCGCTCTTGCCACTCTCGGAACAAACATTTCCGCCAACAGTTTAAGCGCTGCCAATGATATGACCGTTCTATTCCCCAGATACATCGATATCAGAAGAGGTCAGATTATCTGCGCGTTTATTGGAGGCTGGGCCCTCTGCCCTTGGGAGATTCTTGCGTCCGCACCGGGGTTCCTGACTTTCATGGCTGGGTACACGATATTTTTGGGACCGTTCGCTGCTATGTACGTCCTTCTTTATGTGCTCTATTCAGTTGGCTGACAGGGGCGTTTTAGCATGGTGGTAGACGTGAGGAATTTTCATGTGCCTCTCGCTGGCCTCTGATTCTGACAAATCCCTCTAGTACTGGATCATTCACAGGGGTAAGGTCAATGTCGTCGCGATGTACGACCCTCACGGAATCTACCGATATTGGAATGGAATTGTATGTTATTCGTTGCTTTTCTACTTTGCGTTGCAATTGATTTTCTTTTGCTCTAAGAACTGGAGAGCTGCCGTTGCGCTCCTTGCATCCGTGACCCCAAACCTACCTGGTTTGATTCACAATATTAACGCTAACATTCCTGTTGGGAATGCCTCTTACCTGTTTAATATCGCTTGGCTCTTTGGGGTACGTCAGATTAGTACAAGATCTCAACGTTAACTGATGTCTTTCCCGGCAGTTCTTCGTTGCCGGAGGGGTATACTGGATTCTGTCCACTCTATTCCCTGCGACGGAAACCTTCATGGATGCCCCCGTATTGAGCGATGACTGCTTTAATGAGAATGTGGACGAGAAGAGCTCAAACTCTGATGTCACGGAGGAAGCGTGATACACGTTGCTCTAGCACATCCCAACATCTCTTAGACTCGATTTCTTCCCTACCCCACGTTTGTGTTCAAGTCCCTTCTTCCCCATATTCTCTAATTTCAATATCATAACGGCCTTTCACGATCATATCATTTTGTTGTGAGTTCTCCCTGCCCTTAATCACCGACTTCATTTTCCTTCGCTCACGCACGCCATGTCATTCTCAGGTACTATCGTAAGCTTTGTACTTCAACACACCCCGGAGCCAGATGCCTATAGACTTTTGATTGACTGGGAAGCTCTGTTTTTGCGGAACGTGAGAAGGTCCGAAGTTGAAGGGAGGTTCGTGTCTGGACGAGGTCAGGCGAACGCGTCGCGGATTCAAGCCTGCGACGGTATGCATGGCGGTATCATGGTATCAAGTATTGCAGGGCACCTCCACCTAGGACNTTTTTTTCTTCGGAGACGCGACTTACTGACACCCATCATCGGCAGCGGCGAAAGGCATCTTGTTCAGACGCGTTCCGTGTTCCTTTGCAGCATGTGAACCGGCATCGGAGGAAGGTTCAGTTGATTTCGAAGATCTCTCTCCTGTCAAAGTGGAGCTTGGTTCTAGTCCGGGTCCATGCAAGATGCCCCGGAGAGAGCTGTGCGGTTTACTTTCATCTATATTGGTTTTTTGGACGGTATAAAAGGTCGCGGTGGGTCTTCCCATATCCTCAGCTTCCTCAGGATTCGTTGATCCTCTCAGGCAGCTTCTCCTTTCCTTTCCTTTACCCTCCAATCCCACCCCCTCTTTGCACTCACACTCGTTAACATGCGTCTCTCCACTCTCTTTGTTGGCCTCTCTGCCTTGTTCTTTGTGTCGGTCTCGGCTGCACCCGCACCTGAGCCCGCACCCGAGCCCGCACCCGCACCGGCTCTGGTGGACTTGGACATCACGGGCCTGTTGAGGGTAGATTTCAGCCCTAGAACACACTACAACGCGCCTATCGCGCCGTGGAAGCCCGGTGCTCACCCTGGGTGGTACTTTGGCGCCCATCCCGAGAAGTACCCGAAGCTCTTCTGTTTAGTCGGGGTGGGTTTTCTTTTATTCATACATGCATCTGTTGCTTAGGGGTGGTGCTAACGTCAACGGTTCAGCTCATTTGCAGGCTCCTCGATTTATTGCCGTTGGGCTTCCATTGCCCCAAGCCCCCGCCGCCACCTCCGACGACCCCGAACCCACCTTCCGATGGGTACACCCAGACGTTTAATAATCTGACCGGTGCTACTCAAGGTGGGGATTATTTGACCTTCGGATTGGTCGATACTGTCGCGGGTAAGTTATATGGATGACCAGATTGCTCCGTCGTTTGAGCCGAAGAGTCTGACTTGGAATTACTTGTTTCCAGACTGCAAGGCAATGTGTAACAGGGTCGAACGATGTGTGTTTGCCAACAGTAAGTGGCTCGGCCTTTTGGGAATTTGTGCAATTGCTTACTATATCTTCAATCAAAAGCTTATCATGACGTTAATGGCAAAGATGGCAGTACCCAGCTTACCTGCTCGCTCTTTTCCGGATGCCACGACGCGTCGGATGCTACCAACACTGGTGGTCAGACTCAGCCAGATGGGAGTGTCAATTTCATTCGCGAGAGCAGTGGTTGGTGCAAGGCTTGAACATAAGCCGTCGTTCTGCTCGAATCGCTCTTTCTATTCAATTATCGCTATTATTGCTAGTTGGACATTGGGACAGTTTGGGATTATCTACTCGGGGTTTCCAGTCTCGCGTCTTAGGTATTCTGTTGATGGACTATTAGCTCTGATAATACAATGTGCGTGGTTGGTATCTAAATATTGCAAAGCGAAAACTTCGACATCGATGGACGTATAGACAATGGCAGAGACTCTAATCTATGTGCAAGGCAGGAACTAAAAACATTGCCCTAAAATGATTAACGAATGCACCATGAGAATTAAGATCAAGAATATCATATACATACTACAAGTAAGACTAGGAAACCGTGAAATAGAATAAAAGGGAGACCAAAACGTATCATCATCATCGAGAGTAAGGGTGGAAACCGCTATGTTGCTTGCGATTAGCGGCATTGTTCATACGAACTGGGCCCAAACCTTGGTTCATCATCATGTTCTTCGCTGCCATATTGCCGCCCATACCCATACCCATCCCCATCCCCATACCGCCGCCTCCGTTAGAGTTCATCGGGGTCATCGAGGCAGCCATATTACCCATCATCATACCTGGATTGCCCATCATGCCCATTCGCATTGCCCCCATATTCTGCTGCATCATGTTGTTCATTCCACCCATCATGTTCATCCCAGGCATTCCGCCGCCTCCCATGCCATTGAGGGCGCCCATGTTCATTCCCATACCGGGCATGCCCATGCCCATGCCCATGGACATCATGGGGTTCATGGCCATCATGTTTGACATGATGGGCAACTGATTGCCCGGTCTAGGAAACATCATGCCCATGACGTTGTTAGGCGCTGGCAGCATTGGTGGTGTGTTGATTGGAGGGCGGTCAGGGGTGGATTCTCGAGTACTGGTGATCTTGTTGACGAGGCTTCGGGTTTGTTCGCGTTGGCTGCGCGGCTGGGCGAGCTTTACCTCGATCTAAAAAAGAGTCGAGTTGGGTTAGATTGGGATGCGAGGAACTGGAAACTGCGAGCTTGCCTCCTTATCGTCGAGGGTGAGTAGGCCTTTGCCCACGATGGTTTGGTCGAGGCCGGTTCCAGCATCTTCGAATGTGACAAAGCCAAACCCTTTGGACCTGCCTGTCTCTCTGTCAACCATGACAGAGGTGTCGATGACTTTGCCGTATTGCGAGAAGAATGTCTTCATCGACTCGGCGGTTGTACTATGAGCGAGACCGCCGACGAAGTAGCGCGTGTTTCGGAGATGTTCCTCACGGGGAATTGCTCGCTTTGGATCAATCTTTGAATAACCGTTAACGACACGCCTCTTTGACAAAGTATAGAGGAAATGACGAACTGTTTTGCCATCGAGAATGTGCTCCCGGTTGAAGATCTGGTTCAGGCAGTTGGGGTCTTCGAAAGTGAGGAAAGCAAAACCGCGAGAAGTGCCCGTTGAAGGGTCCCGCATGATGGTGCATGCGTCTACCTTTTAGTTGTAGCATGGATGGTGAGCATATGGTATGACCTCATGGATTTGATGACGATCCTCGCCCACCTTGCCGAACTGCTCAAAGTAGTCTCTTAGACCCTCTAAAGGAAGAGGAGAGATAGGGACGGGTCAGTGATGTAGGGATTGGTGAAGGCTATGGAGGTAATACCATCTGTCGTATCCCAGCTCAGACCGCCAACAAAGATTTTGCTACGTCGTCGAGACAGAGAACGGTATCGTAAGGCGATCGAATGTAAGACGGTAGGCAGAGCGAGAAATCAGTAAGGTACGTATGGACGGTGTATCGAAGGACGAAGCATCCAATGGGATATGAAAGGGAACGACAGCAGCGACGACAGCAGGGTGGCCAGGGATGGGTAACTCACCCAGCATCATGCATCTCGGAGGGTTTCTTCCCAAAGACGGTGCCATTGTTGGTTGTAACGGTCGAGGACTGGCGAGCATCGGGCCGTAGCTGTCGTTCTTGACTGGGGTCCTGCTTGTACGAGGAGAACTGCTGAGCGATTTGTGCCGAGTACGAGAGAGCTGAGCTTGTCGAGGCGTCCTGGTCTTGTTTCTTCTCGTCGTCGGGGGGTGGTTCGCTGGCGTCGTCCTTGTCTGCACCGGCGTCCTGGTCTTCTGAGGTGGACGCAGCCTCGTCCTCTGGCAGTTCTACAAAGTCGCTGAAGTCATCGCTGTAAATGTCTGCGGGGGGTCAAGRGCTGGCGGCCGGCGGACAAAGAAAGGGGCGCACCACCATAGAGCTCAGTGTCGGCGGCGGGATTGGGCATTTGGACGGGGCAGGAGCATGGAGTCGGGGGCGAGAGCGTCGGTTCACGGCTTGCTAGTGCCGTGCGAAAATGCGGGGATTAGCACTTGTTCCTGTGAAACAGCACTGAGGCTGCAGAATGCCTTTTTGGGCCAGAACGGATCCACCATCTCATATGTCATCCCAAGTCTTAGTCTCCTCTGCAATTCCAATTCCCCCCTGGTCCGCCCCCGAATGCCCTCTTCGACTCTGACCACCACCGCCATGCATTCAGACGCCTTCGACGTCATTCCCTACGAGGTGCGCCCCTCTTCCTCGCTGCAGAACGCCCGCTGACCTCCTGCAGGACATCAAGGGAGACTGGAAGAAACTGGGCTCTGGCTCTTTCGGGAATGTCTACAAAGGCGTGTTTCCCGCTCTCAGTGGCTTGCTGGACCCCGCTGACTCGCGATCGCACAGGGAGCTATCTGGGCATCGATGTCGCGATAAAGGAGGTCCTTCCATCGACCGAATACGACGTCGCAAAGTACTTTGAGCGGGAATGGCGTCTGATGAAGGAGTGCAGGCACCCCAACATCTGTCTCTTCATCGGTCTCAGTCGTGCACCGTCCCCCGACAACCGCATCTTCATCATCTCGGAATTCATCGAGGGGGGCAACGTCCGACTCTACATCCACGACAAGAAAAAACCCTTTCCCTGGAGGCTCCGGCTCTCCTTTGCGACCGACATCACCCGTGCGCTCGCCTATCTTCATGCTCGCAAGTGCATCCATCGCGATCTCAAGGGGGAAAATCTTCTCGTCACCACCAACGGTCGCATCAAGGTCACCGATTTCGGCTTCGCTCGCATTGCCGCCCGTAACGAAGAGGAGCTCCGCCGCCTCACCTTCTGCGGCACCGACTCCTACATGTCCCCAGAAATCCTCCTTGGTGAAGAGTTTGATCTTCCCACCGACATCTTTTCGCTCGGAATCATCTTCTGCGAGATCGCGGCGAGGAAGCTGGCGGACGACCGCCATTTTAAGCGCGGCGCCCCCACTTTTGGTGTCGACGCCGACGAAGTCCGGAAGCTCGCCAGTCCCGGCTGTCCAGAGGACTTCCTCCAGCTCTGTCTCGACTGCTCGTCCACGGAGCCCTCCAAGAGGCCGACTACCCGCCAGATCTTGGAAAGGCTTCGCGCGATTGAAGCAGAGGTCCTTCTGCGTCCAGCTGAAGGCGAAGACACCAACGTCGGCAGCGTGCGTTTCCTTACCGGTGGTAAACGGCCAGCCCTTGCTCCTCGCATTCCAAGCTTTGGCATGGGTGTCGGAAAGGACATTCGTGGGGTTGCGAAAGAAGACTCGGCGAGCTCGGATGATAGCGACGAGGAGCTGATGGAAGCTGTGAAGCGCCTGTCCAAGGTCGGACTCGACGGTACGTCGACGTGGAGTAATTCATCGTCCAGTATGTCTCTGCTTTGTTTCTTTCGATTTTGTATTGTTAATACTCTCAATCAGGCATGCAGCCCTTGCTCGCCGGCAAGAACGGCGAAGCATCCAGGTATAGCACCACCGTTATCCGTCAACCAAGCACGGCGTCCTCCGCTCCTTCTCCTCTTTCCTCCATCCTCACTATTCGTCCATCTCCCGACCCGAATTCTTCTCCGGAGCATATTCCTACTCCGATCCCCTCTGTTCTAGCAGAGGATACTTTTAATTCTGCTTCGCTCTTGTCTATCGACTCGTACCATACAGCGAACTCTTCAGCTATATCGAGTGCCCTTGCGACAGAGGGAGGTTCCACCATCCGTTCCCTGCCTCATAATCACGCTCTTTTCTCTCCTGCTTCCCTCGTCCACCGTTTCACCCTGTTGAAGCCTGGCACCAAGCCCAAGAGGCTCAGCTCCGGGTCGGCGAACGGGGAGTCTTCGATCTGGAACCCGCTCGAGATATTCTTTTCTAGCGGACTCCTTGTGTCCAAATGCGACTTGTGTAATAAGCGGATTGGGTGGAAGCCGTTCTTGGAGTGCGATGACTGTAATATTCGGTGCGTTGTCTGCTCCTTGGACCTCTTTCTTTTTTTCGATGTGTTGTTGACTTGGGTTGGTTTCTGTATAGGACACATATAAAGTGTGGTGAGCTCGCTCCGCGGAATTGCGGTGGAGCCCAGCCTTTGAGGACTCACTCTGCACTTGAGGTTGCTGGTGGGAGCTCGGGAGGGAAAGGGTCCGTTGGAGTTGTGAAAGGTTAATTGTAGGTTTTGCTAGGTAATGCACGAACGTATGGACTTGTTGTATTGTGGCGTATTAGGGCTGCTCAAACCTGAAATGATCAGTCAGTTCAGTTGTTGATGTTGCTCATTAGGATGCCAAAGAATAACACTGGAAGCCGGCTTTATTGCTCTTTGACAAAATGATGTCAGTCGCCCGAAATTGCCCAGTTGTTTGGTCATGTGTACGTGTCTAGGCAGCGCGCGTCTCCAATGAAAAGCCTTTGCTCCCTTTGTCTGCTCTCCCTTCCTATACCTCTATTGAACATGTCAAATTACTCTGATGATTCATCGGACACCGATGAGGATTCCCAGCCTACAATGATACAGGACAGCAGCCAGGAGAGCAACAGCAACCTGCCCCGATATCAACTCAAGAACCGTAGATTGGCGCAGGAGAGGGCTGCACAAGGCGACGAAGAAACAGATGAAAACGATGGATGTGTGTACTGAAAGCTCTCTGGCACCTGCAAATGAGAAGACTGACCGTGTTATCAGATGGTCCAAGCGCATATAACGACAACAAGGGCATCAAGGCGTCGGTCACCTTGACGGAATATGATGACCCAGCCAAACGGAAGCGAGCAAACTCCAAGGCGGTGACTCATACTGTTGCTGTCCATTTCCATGAGGACTTTCGCTTCCAAGATTGGGTTGTCAAGATTCTTACTGCTCTCAGCCGAGTAGACTTGCTCGAACGCTCGTCAATTTGGAACGGGAGAGAGGGTGATGACGGAAACTCCATTGCCCTTACCTATACTATACCCCGGAAGGTCAAGGATCCGACATGCCTTCGCACCAAGGAGGATTTTGAGACTATGGTCTCTGAGGCTGCTTTGCTGGATAAGTCAAAGGATGGAGCTCGTGTCAATGTTGGGGTAAAGGAACTGCTGAAGGTGCGTCTGCTTTCAACTTGTTTTAGCCTTTACCCACCTATGTTTAGCGAGCCATTTCCCAGGCTAGTCGTTCAACAAGGGACAATTCAGGTGTTGACAACGAGTCTGATGACTCTGATGATGCTGGTAGGAAGAAGAAAAGCAAACGAAAAAAGGTATGCCTTTGATATAGCTTTATTTAGCTGTCTCTACGACTCATCTTTATACTAGCTTGATTTTCCCCCGGAAGAGAAGGAGCAGCTCAAGATCATTCAAGATCTCACTGACCGTTACCACTGCAATGATAAGCAGTGCTCCAACACCACTTGCTATCTGGCTGGGCCAACCGGCGAGCATATAAACCTGACCCATCTCCATCTCCGCACTTGGGCTGCTGCTGTAGTATGTTACTCCCTTCTGCGGCGCTATTATTCTTACCTCTTTTTCAGCAAGGAAACAAGGAGGGTGCCAATATGGATACTCCTCCAAACAACAAGCTCTTTGATGCCTCATGTCTGCGTAATGCGATGGATATCAGTACCTTGGCTAAGCGACGGGCTGGCATCGTGAAGAATTCCGAGGCATTTTTGACTCGGGTACTACGGGGGGTCGTTGCATGCCAAGACGGTGCTTCCGGCATCTGCATCCATCACTTC
>SDEE01000825.1:0-20341 GCA_004126415.1 Candolleomyces aberdarensis
CCTTGCTCCAATGTTGAGATGTTACTTCCACCTCTCTCTTTCACCCGCGCTGCGCCATGTACTCTCTCACTTCAAATTGCGATACACCTCATTGGACAGACCGTGATTCCAATATAAAGCAATCGCCTCTACGACTACTTTGGTCTCTCAAGCTTTGTTTAGCTGAAGATGCAAGCGCTTCCTGCAGCTGGAGGTGAGCACAACAATACCCACTGCAATGGTACCGGACTGACGATGTAAGAAGCTGTCAACCTGTGGGCACTGCTTCCGGAACATGTACGACACGATGTGCTTAGCTGGATGTCTCTTGTCGCTGGAATCAAGTTGGCTTTGACATCGAAGGAATGCTATGCGCTGTACAAAGACCACTGCGCTTCCAGGGTCAGGCGACAGCTCTCGATATTCGGTATGCCGGTTGCCGAAACGCTCAGCATGATGCGATCGCACAAACTGGCCTTGTCTGGTTCCATCGCTCTCCTCATAGTTGAGGGCGACCTTTTTGTTCCCGGGGACTTTGATTTGTTCGTGCCCAAGGGATCGATGGAGGAGGTACACAATTATTTTGTCGACAACACTCGCTACACGCAAACTGGCCAGGAGACATCTCGATTGATCCAATCCGTTGAGGAACCATCGTCCAACTACGACACTTTCGGCGAGTCAGGTGAGTGCCATTATTGCACGGGCTATCAATACAAGACACATATACTACACAGGAATCGTTGAGGTCAGGATATACGCTCACCAGGACAGCAGGAAGATCATCAATATCATTGAAACGACACTCGACGTATCCACCACCGCGGTTATGCTTTTCCACACCACCTTCGTGATGAATTTCGTTACGTGGAACGCTATCGTCTCCACCTACCCCTTGACGACATCTAACGGCGAAGGCCTGCTGAATTCATACCTACAAGACGAGAAGCCTAGGGTGAAGAGGTGCCTCGACAAATACAAAGATCGCGGATTCACCACGGTGCACAGCTGCGAGTACTGGAAATCCGGACACCGCTGCGGTACGCACGGCTACTGTGGTCAGACGACCAGGAAGTTATCGGACACCGCCACGATGAGGATATGTTTCACAGAGTGGTCGAACGACAATGCTGATGTTATAGACCCAGTTATGGAGTGGAAGCTTGCTTGCAGTAGCAATTGCAAGGACAGTGACAGTTACCAGCCGTCCGCGGGGTGGGTTTGCACAGGCTTGGGTTCCAGGGTCGGTAAGCAGAGTGAAAAACAAACTTTCCAACCGAGCAGACACTGATTTCATGCACAGACAAAGTGGTCGGTTCTGTCGCTCCTTCTGCGGGAGGTTGACGTTGGTGTAAACAACTGTTCGTAACTACTGGATTGAAATACATTAATTAGTCTAAACCCGCAACAAACTGGAGACTCAATCCCCCAAAGTGTATCAGGCTACGACACTGTACAGGTATAAACAGCTACGGACGCTACACGGTGGCCCATTGTGGCCAACCAAGACAGTGAACGGTTGGCCTCCATGGATCTGTCGTACGAAACCCTCCCTCCCTCGAGCATACCATCGTATTTGAACACCTTGCCCGCAGGATCTGTCATCCTACACGCAAAGTGGTAATCTGACGCTCCGTAATAGATAACACCTGCCAGGGAGTAGGGTTGCGAGTTCAGTCGGATGGACCTGTCAACCAACAGATTAGCTTGAGCATGACTGAGCGTCAAAGAGTCGGAGGAAAGCTGTAAAGCGATCAGAGGGGGGTAGGTGTGCTGGAGGATGCAGCTACCAGATGCACATCTACTGCACGGCCTCGAAGCTTGGTTCAAATCCGACAGACATTCAGATATGCTCTTCGGATACTCGAATCTTTCAGCAATAATTGTGTACCAGCCGATACAACTGAAGATGCTCCCTTTATCCCTCATCCCGCAGCTTGTGCAGAGCCATACCGATTGGAATCTAGCCTCTTCTGTCTTCACTCCCAGCATGGTCTGAATTAGCGCATAAATATCTGTACCGCTCCGGCCTTTCGGAAATGACAGGTCATCTAGTGACCACATATGATGCCTTAGTCGCTGGCGGACCTGAACGAGCGTCGTCTCCGAACGCTCAAGATCTGCAAATCCTACAGCGAGTTCACTAAGATAAATGCTGACATCGGAGTAAGCCTTTGTCCAAAACTGCCTGTTCTCGGTCCAAACAAATCTAAGGATTGTCAGATACGCATCGAAAGCGCAGCTCCAATCAACAGAGTCCCACCTCCAGCTGACCAGCCAAGTGGACTCATCATCAATACTGCTGGACGCCGCCTCAGACAAGTGCTCGATCTTCTTGCGCTTGGAAGGAGCACCACTTGATTCCCATTCCCTGGACAACCTTTTACGGGACTTGGACAAGGAGCCAGCGTCCGAGTTGCGACTTTGGTACTCTTTGTATGCCGACAATGTTGAATCACGAAGATGCTGCACGACATCTGGAGGCAACAAACCCATATACCTTAACATAGTGATCTCATCCAAAGTATCCAGCTCGCGGAATTCCTGACGAAGATACCCTGATAGTCCTCCTTGAAGCTTTGACTCCTTGAAATCCCTGAGGATGACTGTGCCAGCTGCCGATCGACCTCGCGATAGACAGGTATAGATAGCTTGGTGATTCCGACAATGCTTGATATCTACGATGTTGATTGGCCGTGTTTTTCCTTGCGACGCATAGTCAGTCATGGCAAAGTTCAGGAGGACGGGCACCTGCTGCCTTGATATGGATATTGTGATATCGCTAGGGAGAACTGCCTGTATCGATGTCGATATTTTTGTGAGGGGAACAGTGTTAGGTGGTAGATGAGGCAATTGAACGTTTTGTGGAGGCTTAACGAGTTCGACGAACAACACATCGAGACACTGTCGTCCGGGGAAACCTCTGATCTCACGACTCATCCAACCTTTGACTATTGCCTCCTGTCCTTTTGTAACGCATAACTCCGTTGCTTCATTATACCTAATCATTACAGGCATGTCAATGCACAGGGGGAGGCAAGCAGGTATATGTTGGCTTGTGAAAGGAGGACTCTTCCAGAGACACTCTTGCATCGGAGCTGATAATTTCAGAGGCTTAACAACTGACCTAGAAGGCCGTTGTGCTCGGTCTGCTCCGACGGCCTGAGATTCCTTGTCTACAGAGTAGAAGTAGTGGAGCGTCTTGCCGCTTTCTCTTGCAAAACGGACTGCGTTCATTGCATTGATCTGGTCCTTGTGAGTATTCCAAGCAGTGATTACAGACACATTTTTCCAGGCAGAGTCGGTCATGTCAATAGCATTGTTGTATGCGGGGATACGGGACCTGAGGAATTCCAGATCGTCAGCGGTGCAATCTTTGAACCTCATGTGTTCAAGGGCCGTCCTTAACCTGGTATCTTCCGGAGAATCCGTGTCTTGTCTCATGTTTTTACGAAGGATTACGACTGTTGTAAATTGGTGCCACAACAGAAGACCAATTGTATTCTCCTGGTCTTTCTGCACCTGCCTCGGAGACTGAATCTTTGCCACTTCTCCGCTGTACAATGTCTGACCCTTGGCAGGAGGTAGCTGCGCAAAATCCCCAGCCACTATCACGCTGAGACCTCCGAAGGGAAGATCGTGTACTTTTGTAATATCCTTCAACCTTAGGTCAATCAAGTAAAAGTCCTGGCAGCTGACCATAGATATCTCATCGAGGAATATGTAAGCTACACCAAGCATGCGTTTTCGAGCGTCATCCAACGAACGGTCGTCCCCCGAGCCTGCAGCTCTTCGTTCACCAGTTTTTACACCGAGGTAAGAGTGGTAAGTTGACCCGCCAATTATGGAAGCCGCTGCACCCGTCGGTGCAAGCACTATCATACGGTAGCTTTCCCCACGCTCGTGGAACCAAGATTTAAGAGCGTCAATGACTGTAGACTTTCCGGTACCGCCCATCCCACCAATATACATCTGAAGAGGATTGGGATCAATGGAAACAGAGTGATTGGCAACTATCCTAAAGGCCCTCTCCTGTTCCTTGTTAAGCTTGAATCTTGTAACTGTCTTCACCATATGAGTTTTCACATTAATGTCGTTTAACTTGAAATCAGACAGCAAATACGATCCAGGAATGACACGAGCGTCGTTGTGATGAGAAAAATCTATGTCCATGTCATCTTCCAGTGTGTTTGAGCTGGGGAGAGAGGACCTCAAAGCAAGAGCCTTCTTGCGCTCAAAATTAAGCAGTTCCTTCCATTTAGATGCCGGTAGCAAACAGTCAGGGCTGAATGCGGGCGTCAAACCACTTTGAACGTCTGAAGCACAGCCATCTATAACCCACCCAGCAGTGTACAATGCGTCTTCGGCGTCTTTCATCTGTTCCTGTCGCCGCTTCATCCACACTCCTACTGACTCCTCATTCAGCATATCCGCCTCATCGAAGTTAAGGGCGTCACTTGGGTAGATGTCACCTTCTTCATCTGTATCAACATTGTCAGGCTCGTCGCCATCCGGAGCTTGCTGAGCAGCCAATCGCAATCTCAGTTGGGCGTGGAAGTCGTCGCGGGCGTCATAGCACTCATACCTTATTTTCAGGTTATCAACAATCTGTCGATGACGAATACCAAAGGGGAAAGCGTCAAAAGCAGCAGTCCATGTCTGGTGGTCCAATCGCAACTCCAGACCGGTCCTCCAAGGTGCGAACAGAGCGAGCATAGAGCAGCTGTATGCCTCCTTGTCTTCTCCATCGTGTCTAGGAAGATAACCCCCAGTTAAGTTAGGAATAACTGAACTCATTCGACGCTCGTTGTACACCACAATATGCGAATCCTGCAAGGGATGACCTGGAGCATACCGAAAAAAGTTGGTCTTTGTGTCTGCAATCTCACGTCTTGTCTTCCGAACAGCACACTGAACCCAGTCGTAAACACAAATGTGTTCAAGCTCCAACGGTCTCAGTGCGTAGTCGTCAACATGGGATCTGCTGACGAACTTGGTAGATGTGCGTGTCACCAAAACATTGTCTTGATTATCGCGCTCGCTGTCAAGGTCGACGTCATCCTGGACATCGGAAATCTCTTCCCGTCCAGTACCAGCGGGAGCTTTAAATGAGGCGTACACCTTGGGATCGGAGAGAGATCCTTCGTTATAAGCCGAGCTCGACGCCGCCTCCCAAGTGCGCATGACAGATGCCACATACTGTCGCCAGTACAGAGGCACAAAGGAATGGCTGGAGTACCGATCAGGGTTACCGAGAAGGTACAGCGACGCCATTGGCCCACCAATTTCTACCTTGGAAGTTAGAGAGTTCGCCATCTTTAATATAAGCCGCCTTGCGGCGTCTCCCTCGCTCTTGCTTTCAGTCCGTATATTTACATTCCTCTCAAACACGTCGTAGACAGAACAAAATATCTGGTAAGATTTGAGACCCATCTTGACAATGTAATCGGCAACGTAACCCACCGTCGCGTTCACCGCAGTCCCAGATCCCAAGGAGGTCGTATCTGTGTTACAGGCAAAAGCATATGCCATGATTGGATTAACTGTGTTAATTGACGGTTCTAGTTTTTTCAAGACAATCCTGCCTTCCCCGTCTACTCGAGTGGATTGGTGGGTCTCCCGAGGAAAACGTGCAGTGCAAACTCCATGCTTATTGATGCAGCCTTTACCGGATACGTGCTGCTTGTGCACACCGTTGACCACCACGTCTTTCTTGACATAACACTTGTGAACATTTGAGCGGAACAGTATATTGTCAACTGTTTCTCTGTACGAATCGACCCACGTCTGGAGAGATTTACAGCTATCACAACTGCAAGCCACATAATCAGGACAAGCCGTTACAGGAGGGGGTACTGGAAGGCGTTGCGTGGGATCGTCCACGGAGCCTCCTTCAGAGGACGTGAACTTAGCTTTGATGTCGGACATGGACCCAGTCATGAACTCCCCGATCTGGCAACTTTCGAGATATGCAACCAGGTCTGTCTGGAAGGCACTATCTTCAGACAGCAGCCTGTCGCGCACCTCTTTCGGACTCGGAGAGCCAGATATCCAGATCAGCATGTGTAGATGAAGGGTCATACGTCCCTGCTGCTCCACGGTACCATAGTAACTAGCTGTGTTACCAAACATACCAGATCTACCCTTGGAATCGGACCATCTCAGCATATGTTTGACGAACAGGTTAACCATAAAGTGAAAAAAACGGGCGCCAGCCACTGGATTTGAAGCGACAAGTCTTGCCCGCTCGTTGTATTCTCGTGAGACTGGATTGAACTTATTTTTTTTGTCCGCCCAGTATATGCAAATGGGATGTTTTGTGTCGATAGGCGACAGTGTCACAAACCAGGATGGCGCACCTTGATACGCAACAAGCGACCACAGCTCACTTCTCATAATTTTTTTACCAGCCAGGGAGCCATGGACAGAAGCACCAACATGCTCGATCTGATCCATCAATGAGAAACATCGTTTCTCGTCATCCGACTTGGGGATGACCCTTTCACCTGCCTTCAGTCGGTTTGAGATGTTCATGAGCACAGCGGGATCAACCATGTTTACTCCACGAACGATACTGTCGAAGTTTGACCTCCGGGCCAAAATGAAGCTTCCACTAGTGCCAGCTTTCATCTGCTCATGATTAAAGGCAAGAAGTACGAATCTAGCGTCCATCTGAAACCGTTTGTCATGGTAGAGCAGCAGCAGCCGCTTATGCCTGGTTTCAGATATGAGCCCTCGTGTACGAGCATTACCAATTCCGCCAAAACCGTACGGGAAAAGCCACGGATATGCTTGGGGATAAAACTGTGGATTGTCGTACATAGACTCGGGGCTGTCAGAGTGACCCACAGCCAGAATATGACCACCCGAGCGCAGATGGTGCAAAGCTGCAGCCTTTCGAGCTGACATGGACATGGACTCAAGTTTTGCGCCTACTAGACCATGGACGGTAAACGAACAAGGACCTGTGTCAGTTCCGATCTCGTCGGCCACTTCGTGCACGCTGGTACTGGCTGCAACCAGGTTTGTTCCCTCCTCACAGGCCCTGTATACAACCTTGACAGGGACACCCAGCTCAGGGTACGAATTCAGAGCATCAACATCGATATGAAGGTCGGAATAATCCGCGTGATTGAGCTTAAGCCACTCTAATGCAGCCCCAACAGCAGCGCGACGGACAAGCATGGGCGTGCGCCCAAGATCCTCTTCGCTGGGGGGCTTCACCCCAGTAAAGATGAATGCTAGAACATCATCTAACTCCTCTCTCCGGGGAGGCAGTTTCTGATATATCTTGGCTGTTGGGTTTGGAAAGGCTATAGCGTTGCCCATGAGTTTGGTCTGACCACTCGCAACACGCACGACGTAGCGATTGGTACGTATACGCGCAACGAGGCACTGCTCAGCGTAAGTCAAGATCGACAACACCTCAGGAACCTCCCCAACCCACAAGCCGTTTGCGAGAGCGTTAACAGGGCGATGACCTCTGCGCAGATACTTGATGCAAGAGGGGCATATACCGTCGCAACCTTTTGCCAGTATAGGACCAGACTCGAACCTGATGTTCTCTTGCCGAGAAAAGCGCTCTAAACGGGCAAGGTTGGGTTCCACTAGCGGATCCAACAAGCAGTCCACAGACCGGAGGGGCTCTAGCTCTCCGAGTAGGGTTAGCTGACCACACGACGCGCAGCCAGCTTCTTCAAAACGTTCGGGCTGAACATCACTACAGAAGTCTCGGAGGATGTCTATTGCCATCTGATCGGGGTTCAGTCGAGGAGGGAAATCATGGGTAGCAGGAGGACCAGACGCGCTCGTTTCGTCCGCTGCTTCGTCACGATCACCTTCAACAGCAAGGGACATGGACGGACGGGACACTCGAGTCCGTCTCTTAACAGGCTCAAATAAGGCATAGAACCGCTTGCAGCCCACGCAAACATGGTCTTTGAGCTCCGAGAGAGCGTCTGGTCTGGATATACGAGTTAACATAGGTATTCCATGTAGCTTACCGAGAAACAGACAAACAGCTTTGTTGCCCTTTTTTGCCAGCTCTAGCCATGGAACCGTAACACATACCACACGGTCGGGATTTGATTGAGGCACCTCAGTATCTTCAGACACTTCCTCGAGACAAACAAAACGGAGGCCAAGAGGGTGCAGCTCGTCGCTGATGGCACCTGCGCCACTGGCTGCCAAGTCAGTGTAAGGGTTCAAAAACGACGCGGACATCGGCTTCACAGCAGTGGCCAAGGTAACTGAGTACTCTCTGCGATAGGTCTGCTTCAGGAGGTCCATCGAAACTGAACAGGGTACAAAAATTGAGGTGAATAAGTCACAGCCTGCACAACGATGATTGCCAAAAACATTGACGATGTCCGTACGAGTAGGCTTTGGAGGTAAGCGAATTTCATGCAATGCAGCTATAACTTTTAGCTCTTCCACATTCATGTGACTGCTCACCACATGAAGGGGCACGTCTAAGCAGACGGCATGAGGCTGCTGATCCCGCACCTCAGCGATGTCATTAACATGGACATATTTCAGCAGTTCGTAACGACCAGATACGAGTTCATGGCCGTTGTTTGGGGCGTATGGCGAAAGGTCCTTCCAGGTGAAAGACTTCTTCAGATGCAACCCACCTCCGAAGAGGCGAGAGCGCGCAGTAGTGTCCGAAAGGCTTGACCCAAAGCCAACCCTCGAGAATGTGTGTAACACCATGTATCAAGGTTTATCCGATATGAGACGGCAGGTAATCAGAAATACAGGCAAATAAGCCAAATAGCTGAGTGGGTCAAAGACGATGAGACAGAGAGTGAGAGGAATAATTGATGAATGCGCTGGCCGATAAGAGGATGGGAGACAAACAAAGGCAAACAATTTCGAATTACCCCCATGTCTCACCACTCACAATAAAGACAGCGACTGGAGAATACAACAAGACATAACGAGCACACCAAAATGACAGACAACAGCAAAAAATGACCACTTCATTCACAATGAAACATACAGTCAAAATAATATACATGGGTAAATGAACACATTCCGGCCACTACTGTCCAGCTTGATAGTCGTCTGGCACACCGATCAACATGCCAAAACGAACATTGAAGGATACACCCCACTTGTCCTTGGCTTTTTTGAACACAGCGACGGTGTAGCCAGCGACGACGAATGAACCGTAGGGGATTTCTTCATTCCACCTAGGCAGCTCAGACAGGCGATCAAGATCGCGGACCATGTCGACGTCGATGTCTCGACAATCGTAGATGGGAACTAAAAGAAAGCTTTAAGTCCGTGAACCAATAGAAGGTAGCTGACACCAACCTTCAGAGTGGTAACTCAGACTAAAGGAATCAGCGGAAGATGCGCTGGATGAAGTGGCAACGCGGGCGATGGATGGGCTGTTAGAGGCTGTGAACATGTGCTCCTTTGCGGGTGACGATCGATTTGTGCCATCTGAAGACAGTTCAGCAGGGGACAAAAGCGATAAATAAATTATACGCTTACCAGAAGAATCTAGCGGGCGCGTGGAAAACTGGATCGCGCATCGGTAAAGCTGTGCCTCCAGCGTGTTGTGGCCAAACGCAGTGCAAATGAAACCAACGAGTCTTTCCCATTCTTGCGAATGTAGAACCCCACTGAACCATCGTTGGTGGAAACCACCCCAAGGGGGCTTCGTGAACAGGAAAGATTTGTCGACGAAAACACAGGATAGGCAAATGGCAATGCGGCGATCGTTTGTGTACAGCTGGAAAGTAGACCTCGCATTCGGGACCGACCGGATTGACACTTCCTCAAGAGACACACGGCTAAGATTGAGATACACGCCATGGCGCGCGAAATTGATCGAGTTCAAACAAGACCTGCAGGTCACCAAGATTCATAGTCAGCACATAGCCAAACAGATAACATAGGATCGATACATACGTGTAGCTCATACATGAGCATTCGTCAGCCCACGTAGAAAACCTTATCATCCCCCTGACAGGTGCGTCTCTCCAGGGAACAAACACACCAGCGCTAAGGGGAAAGACGGTAAGTTCGACGCCAATAAGAGGTCAGCACAGAGCACTAACCGCAAAGGGGGTAGATCGGTATAGAACATGACTAGGAGGGCATCCTGGAGATCTGGATACATGACCTCGCTTTTAGTCGGTATGTCACGGACAGGCAGGCAGACCACGTCATCCAGAGTAACGACATCGTTTCCTCCGAGCTGGCCTTGAGGGGAAGACGTCTGCGACTGGCTGCCCTTGCCTTTACCGAGAACATCGCCAAACGTTCGGCGTTGAGGCACTGGATTAGTCGACGCTGATGCGGCTGCTCGTTTCGAAGAAGGAGTAGGCGTAACAGGGACCGCGCCGGTAAGAGGGGCGGACGCGATGGGCGGAAAGGAAGGAGTTGTCAAAGTGCGACCTGCTATAGACATCGCGATCAGCGATCAATCAATGTACGAGCAATTAGCGGCTCACCCGAGCGGTCCACGCCCTTGCCCTTGTCACTTGACCGATGCTTGGATGAGATACTTAGTACAGCATTTGCATGAGAAAACACACAATACCAGCTATAACAAAAGAGATTGACGAACCTTGCGGCAGGGGACCGGTCCTTCACGACGTCGACAGTCTCCTTACGTGAATGACGATTGCGACGTGTATCCACCGGCTGGCTACGAGGGTCAACTGCTTCAGGGGTGTCGTCCTGAGCCGCATCGACAACGGCCGAGTCGTCGCTAAAAACAGAAGTAAGAGCGGGGAAAATGTGATAAACGAAGACATTAACGTACATAAAAGGGTCGTCCATGTCGTACTGGTCCATAGAAACATCGTTATCTTCATCAGGCGCTCTGTCGTCCATCGAACCATCCGTTGACGGTTCGGGTGTTACCACCATGCGCTGACTGCGCCGTTGTGCCCGAGCTACCTTTTTACGTGCACGCTCGCTATGCAACAAGCAATCAGCACACAACAAGATACTAGATCAACTTGCGTAAGGGACTCACTAATCGCTCAGCCCGTCGTTCTCGTCAACTGGTACTGCATCGGTCGACGACGGTGCTGGTGGATGATCAACAGATCTAAAGGCAACCCGAATTAGTGGTCAACGACAGAAGGAGACAGGTCGGATGAGCCTCACCGAACCCTCGCAGTTCCTTCGTCGCGACGGGACCGCCTACTCTTGACAGGCTGCTCAGACTGAGCAGCCTTGGACAGTCTATCTGGGACAGGGTCACGCTCGTCTCTGGACCTAGGAATAGCAAAACAGAAGGAAAAGAAGATATAAGTGAATAAATTAATATTAATAAAAACGCAAGGAAGCACACGCAACAGCTCGTTTGGAGGGTGGCCCTCAGTACTAGCAGCTTCGGTTTTTCGAGGTTTCTTGGGCGACACGGACACAGACTGAGCTACCTCGCTCGCGGATACGTTTGACCTGGTGCGTTTCGATTTCTTTTCAGCCTTCGAAGTCGATGTGTTGGGATGTGGTTCTTGCACAGGCGCACGACCAACAGAACGTGTAGCCTTTTCTTGAGCCTTGGAGTTGACGGCCTGGACGACATCCCGCCCTGCGTCTACTGCGAAACGCGAGGTTCCGAAGGACACGGCTCCTTTGGAGGATGATGACCCGCCTTTTTGGGAGAGCGGATGAGCGGCATCACGATGTCCTGCCCCCGAGGAATTAGAGGACACGCCAGAAGAAGCAGGCACTGCACAATAGAATGAGGGCGACACCAAACAGGAACAATGGAAAGCGACGCACTATTTGATGAACCTTCTTTAGCCGACTTCCGCTTGGCCGATCGTGTCTGGATGATAGACTGTGTCTCTGTGCCAACAACTCGAGTGTTTACCGTCTTTCCGCGGTAGCCAGCGTCATCGGGATCCAGGCGCGCACCACTGTGAAGAAACCAAACATCAGCCGCCGGCAACAGTGACATAACGGCATGGATTGACATACTCATCAGTAAAGTCGGATGACAGGGAAATGACATCGTCGCCGGCCTCTGACTGACTACGAAACATGATCGACCATCAGCCATCAATTAAGAGAAGCAGAATACAAGGGCAGACTCACGATTTCTGCACCTGGACGTTGATAGTCTGCCCACCAGGCAAATACTTCTCTACGCTGTGTGGCACCGGTAAGATGCCATTTGGTAAACCAGAAGGAATGAACCCACAGGTGGATGGGACCGGAACTAGAGCCACATTGAGACTATCGGGACACACGATCAAGAGTGCGTACTCACACAGCAGTATCAGAGCTCTTAGAGCCAGATGTGAAAGCGGGCGAACGGGAGTGGCCATCTGAGCGCTCAATTGGCGAATTCGAACGACTGTGGGCTTCTGAAGCGACGCTAGCGTAAGAGCGCACGGAGGCTGGAGAGCTGGTACGGGATGGCATTCTGAACAAGGACGGGGATGACAACAAAGGGAGGGTGTAGGAGAGGCGAGGAAGAAGCAAGGACGGTAGACTTGCAAATATATTGAAGTTCACGAGTACGACGGAATATGGACAGTGGAACATCATGAGAAAAACAATGGAGACTCATGGATATAATGAACCGAAAGAAAGGTAGTGCGTCTTCCAAAAAGCCAAGGAATTACAATGGGAAACGAGATCTCGCGTAGCATTCGATCTCGATGGACCTGGTAGGGAGGTGGAGCGATATCGGGGTAAAAAAATAAAATAAAATAAAAAAAGAAGAAATGAGATGAATACGAGTGAAAAACGGATGCCAAACAGGAAACAAAGNAAAAAAACCGAAAATATGCATATTTTTGATAAATACCCAAAATGAAAGGCACGAGCAAAACGGGGGTGCAAGATGCAAGGAGAAAGATAGCAGGAACACCGAACGAGTCTACTCAACACTTGAACAACCAGCCAGGGTCTGGCACCGAATGATCTTGAACAGATACAACCCGGAAAGGGCGGAGCAACTGCACCCGCATACAGGCCTCAGCTAGCAGGGCGGCAAACAACAGGAGCAGAAAGGAAACGATTGCGGTTAGCCTACTGCTGACCGACAAAGTACAAAGCAATTCACAGGACACAAACATAGCGTATCGACGCAGCAATACGAGAGATAGAGAGGAACGCCAAAGGCTCAGGCACGGTGACAAGAACCACATGGTTCGAAGAAAGAACTAACAAGCGCAAACAGCCGGCAATCGTGGTCTGATGCATATGGATTTTGAGCGCCTCCCATTCCATATCCGTCCTGTATTGCCCACTAACAGCAATAGCCCCTTGCACCGTTGAAACGGATGGAGATGTATGGAGATGGAGCAAACCATGCGAGAGGATGAAGCATAGAAAGACAGGTGACCGATTAGCGGCGGACTTTATAACAAAAAAGCGGAAAGACACAAGCGAGGAAACACCGTCAACTACAAGCGCTGAAAAGCTAGTCGAGAAAATCGCAACGAAACAGAAAGAATGAACACCCACTTCGCGAAAGATAAAGCCAGTAAGTACAACAGAATTATAGTTTCGAGCAACAGATTAAGAATGGGACAGGGACGATGGTCAAAGCATTGTACGCTAGGGACGATGGGATCGGAAGGGGGGGCATAACATCTCTGCGGACCCTCAAGGTGAGCTGAAAAGGGATTCTAATACACGGGAAGAAGGGATTGACCTTGCGCGACAGGTCGACGACATAGTCGTCAACAAAGTACAGCATCCACCGTCTTACCGCATGATGTGGAAGGAAGGGAACGGGACTGAGGAGGTGGTTCTGAAGGCATATGGCGTGCTATGTGGGGCCAACCTACCACCGTTGAAGGAAAAACCGTGAGTAATCCAATACTTGCACAAGCGAGCTGACCGTGAGCTACTAGCAGTAAAAGATTGAACACTGCAACAATACGAGGTCTTCGCCAGCACGTGAGGATAACGGGACTCGGTATAGAAGAATTTGGCGTCGGTGTCAAGAACTTGGGACGCATTTACAAGACGCTAAGCGGAGCGATCCATGGAAAGGGGCTACATGAGATCCAGTTCGTACCATACGAAGGGTACGACGCGCTGGACTCGCACGCCAGATACTTCACGGACCGCAGCCATGCGCCGCACGAGAAGAACCAGGCCTTCCCGAGCATCGTCGACCCGTACAACGTGCTGGCGGACATACGGCCAGACTACTTCATACACGGAGAAGACAACCGCGTTGAGTATTGCAAGGAAACCGGGAACGGGTGAGTGGCTAGCCTACGACGCGGGACATGTTGACGAGCTCCCAAAACACAGAATGCACGAGTTATATGACCCGTCGCTCTTCAGAAGCGGAGACATAGTGGAAGTCGCATTCTCTTGCGTATGCGTCGAGGTCAAGAACGGATACCACAAACTTATACTGAACCTGAGGGCCGTGACGCTCATTGACGACAGTATCAGGAAGGTACGTCATACCCGATAACCACGCGACGGTTCAAACAACCAACACAAGTACAGGATGCGGAAGAGGCGCAGAAAGAGAAGAGGCGCGAGCCTACAAAGAAAGTCACGGCACGTTCCACCCGGAAGAGGCTATATGTGGACATGGATTCTTTTGCCGAAAGGGCTGCTATTCCGGCCAGCAAGATCGACGAGAAGACAGACGAATACCGAGTAACGGAGGACGGAGGGGAAGATGTTCGAGGAGAAGGCGCCTTCGGACTAACGGAGGAGCTCGACGAAGAGAACGAAACGGGAAGGGACGGCCATGTAACTGAGCCGGTGGGGAGGACCACAGACGAGGAGCGCAGGAACTTGACAAGAGAGGAAGGAGGAGCAAGCCGTAAGCCATACCAAGGGGGTCAGGGGGAATGGCACGGCACTGGGGTTGCGACAAGTGAGACGAACGACAGGAGCGAAAAGATGGACACGGACGAGTAGACGGTTACTGAACCTCACGCGTAGTTAACGAACCAATATAATATGACCGCGGTAGATTGGCATGAAACGATCGGTAGCAACAATAACCATTGATAGAAGAACCAGAACACCAGCGAAGACAGGCGGGAAACACACAAATAGTGTAAATTCAATCATCCAGGCAAGACCTGATGAAACGGAGAGGCTTTATGTCATAATTAGGCATTACCTCGCGATATACTACACGCTCCGCGTCAAACCTTGTCCGACATGCGGTCTTCGGTTTCCAGTCCAAGGTAACTGCGACTGATAGATTTAAAGCGGAGGAGACGACATCTTGAGCACGATCAACAGCTGCCAACCGGGACGAAATGTGGCGTTCCCTCACACTGTTGCGCTTGAAGGCGATGAATCACCTTTCGGTCGACTGCCAAGTGACGTGCTCGTACCGCAGCATGTGCATAGGACAATCGCAGAAACGAAGCACCGTACGGACGGAGGACAGGGCCACAACTGCACACCTAAATACGGCACCAAATTCAAAAATAAACAATAAAAAGCAAAGCAAAACGAACTGTCGTATACAATGGCAGGAGTAGGAGACATTAAAGGGAGCGACGAATACCACGTACCAAGAGAAATTATAAGGAAAAAGCCGACGGAAACAACCGAAGACCAGACGGCATGGGCGGAGCCGTATGTAAAGGCTTGGCGCAAGAAGGCTCGATGGACAAAGCACCCGAGTCAAAAATGCCTCGGAATCTATTTGGCCGGGTACTCGTGGTTTACGGCCCATGGTGGCACAAGGTATGTAAGGACATGGATGTAAGGTAGACCCAGCTTAAAACCCACCAACGTCACGTGACCGCTGTGACACTGTCCAAATCGGGCAAAACTCAGCGTAAAAAGCATAGATATTGGTCTCAAAAATTTGTAGGGCCAATTCAGGCAAAACGGCTTCCATAGATTCATAGAAATAGGCAATATTAATCTAAAAACCGAATCTCATCCTTCCTTGCGAGAGCCTGAGGAAGTAGTTCCCGAAATACACAAATTTGCATGTATGATCCCAATTTGCGGTGTCGTGTTGCATAGAACCCATGCCTCCCAATGCAAATTAGATAGTGCAATATAAATCATCTTCTAAACATGTTTTGGAGCATCTCATCACCCTCTGAGTTGTCGATCTGGGCTTGGTTCCACCGCTGATTTCTTACCATTTTACCTTTGCTGATCACTCCTTACAGCTCATGGATGCCCACCAGAATGGCTTTGATGGAAATAAGGCTGCTCATGCTGCTAAAAAGTACCATGAGCATTGTATCTTACCTCCGGAGTGGCGAGAGGACTTGAAGAATGCATCACAACAGTTGACATTCAATGTTTTTGGAACTACATTGTCATATCTTAACCGATTTTCGTGATTTTTGAACTGTAAATACTTGAGAGCATTTCAAACAACTCTATGGAAGCAGATTATGCAGTATGGCCTTTGTTTGTCCAATAATACAACATTTATATTTTTCCATCCTAATTTGGATGAGATGTCACACTCACGTGATGCGTTGGTGGGTTTTAAGCTGGGTCTACCTTAGGAAAATACAAGATTCGTTATCGCAACGACGACTAGCTATACTGATTAGAGCATGTGATGCGTGTTTAGCCTTCCTAATCGGGATGCCTGCCGCTTACCCTTCCAAAATCGAACGAGTTGTCCCGGTCGGTCTATCGACAGCCTCCAGCTTCATAACGTGACCGATCGGTTACCGGTCTAGTCGTAAGGTAGTCCTACCCCAAACTCCGCCAACGTCACGTGCCATGTGTGACACGTCCCAAATGGGAGAAATTCGGGCGGGCAATCTAGAGAAATTGCCTCCAAAATTCAGTGGGAAAATTGCTTCCATAGAGTTTTAGATACACATCGTCTGAGCATACTGTTCAAATTTGAAGCTTCTCTGTGCAAAATTGGCAAGGTAGTTCCCAAAACACGCAATTTTGCAAACCTGAGCGTGATCTAAATGTGTCGCGCCTCTACAGGCTCAACCCAGAGTCCTCACATGAAGATGTGCTGAAAAAAAACACCATGGATGCAATCAATGCTGTGCCACTTGTAGCAATGCGCCGGTAAGCGCTGTTTATCGTACTTATTCTTGATTCCGATCATCATTACAGCTTTGCTAACCGCTCCCTGTGGTATATGGACACATATTGAAATGGTCGAGATGGAAAACAAGATGCATAGGCTGCCAAGAAATACCGGGGGCATCGTGTCCTGCCTCCAGAATGGCAAGAGGACTTGCGAAAGGCTGGTCTTTAGAGTCTAGTCGTATTTTGGGAACTACATTATCATTTCTGCTTCGATTTTCTTAATTTTTTGTCTGTAGCTACCTTACACTATTTAACACAAATCTATGGGAGCCGATTTTTTGTTTTCGTCTTCAGAACCTCAGTAATTGTGTGTTCTCGTNAGATTCGTMCWAATTGANGAGATGTCACAGAGTGTCACATGCACGTGACGTTGGCGGAGTTTGGGTAGGACTACCTTATTTGGTGAGTGCGGTATAGCGATGTCTGTGAAGAGAAGGTAGACTTTTGAATGGCCTGCTCGTCCAGTTGGCAACTTGGCACAATCTGGTCTATTCTGAACTCTGAATTTCTACAAGAATTGACGGAGTGGCGAAAGTCAATGACAATTCCCTGCAAATTCCGGCATTGGCTCGGAATTGACATCTCTTTCAATGACAGCTCTGACACGTTGTGAGTGGGATCGATCTGAAATCTTACGCGATAGCCCAGACTGAAATTTGAAAGGTACCATGATTCCGCTGCTGTGCATCTTTGCAAGGAGAAATTTGGACATTAAAAGACCTCTGCCACATCTCGAGTTCTGTAAATCCCTACGACATGGCACTCAAGTGTAGCCGGCGCAGGTTTATGTGCACTATATTATTTCTGTGTTTTAAGGGATTTCATATATAATCAAGGAAAATGATTATGCAGAACCCCCTGATTTCGCATATCTTAAGGCGTAATAATCGCGCACTCTTCGTTTTGCTTCGCTTAGTTGGAACAACATGAGGCCTGGGGACCCACAAAGCAGCGATATTTTTAATTCGCGACCGCATTACGATAAATGGAAGCAGAATAAGAGGCCTACAACTTCGCCAATCAACATTTTAGGGACCCGTACAATCAGTGCTTGAGATTCAACCTATCTCGTAGGCAAACACAAGAAAAAAAGGGCTGCTGATAAGCCGATATGTCAACGAGGATGAAGAGAGGAAGGACTTGGTCTTATTTAGCGTGTAGCGTGGAGTGGCGATACAAAATTCGCTTCATTTCCTTCGAATCGCAGGGCCACACCTCCAAAGCTAAAAGACGACGCCTGTTATACTGGGGACGCGACGGGCGTGAGTCAAAGCCAAAAATACTAAACCGATATGCCCACCGAGAGAGATCGAAACTCGATGAGTAGTTTAAGGAATAGGAGCCAAAAGGGCGACGGTGGCGCAAGCAGCCGAGCACGTCCCCAAGGCTGTGTTGCAAGCGACGATAGCAGGAGGAGCAAGTGGGGCAGCAACAGTGCCAAAAGTAAAACCAGCGGCAGCGTAGCATGCGACGACAACGGCATTACAGCCTGTGGGGCCATGAGTATCATCAAGCGTCTGTCGATTTTGCCTTAGAATGACGGAGAGAGTTGGACATACCCGTCTGGCAGATGCCATAGGCAATAGGACCAGCCTGAGCCACAGAGGCGGCTAGGACTGGGACAAACAGCAGGGAAGGGCGCATGACGTTCAAGTGAAACAGGACAGAAAGTTAGGGAGCTCAATGGGTCGAGAATTAGCGCTTTATAAGGGTCACCCTTGTGACTCGGAAGCAACGAAGCAAGCCTCAAGCTCAAAGGTTTGATCTTAAAACGCGAGTGGAGGTGGCGATACCAAGAAATGGAAGGCCTGGGGTGGGTCGTCGCACTCCCCCCGAATGAACGATGAATGCCAGATAGAGACATTTGGTCTGACTATGACGGGAGACCAAACGTCACAGCTGTGGAAACGTGTTTAATCGCTCCAAAACAAAATGAAAAACATAGACATTGACTCGAGGGACAAGGAGTTTGTTTAGGAAGCGACCTATTGAGGGAAACACCGCACTAAATATAGGTCCGAGAAGGGACAAGGCTGGCTGAGAGATAAGATAAAGCAGAGAGAGGTATTAGCGGGGCACAAATACACAGGCCAGATTGAGGTCTATAACGTAGGTCAGTCGGTTTGTAAAGGAATGACGAGACCTACTTACAAGATTGTGGGAGGCACGGTCAAGCAGCTTTACCTTCGAATTACAGCAATTGACCTCGCTCGCATAGGTATCCTTTGGAGTCAAACAGGACACCCTCTTCAGCAAGGAAAGTGCGCTTCTGATCAACGTGCGCATTGGCTTCATCGCCCTTGGCCCATTCTCCGAAGAAGCCTCCAATGAAGAGGTCCGACGCTATAACGCGATGACAGGGCACATATGGGCTGAAGGGATTGCTTCTCAAAGCTGTCCCGGCTACACATACGCATCAGTGTACAATCTCTTGTGGCATCGAGGATGAGCCCACATACCAGATCTCGGAGACCCACCAACGGCTTGGGCTACCCCCTTGTACGTTGTGACCTTTCCTGGAGGAATCGTGAGTAGGAAGTCATACACTTTCCATTGATAAGGTGTCAGGCGCTACTCGGGCGAAGTGTAAGCCAATAACTCCCGGGTTGATTGAGGTCAAGAGAAGGCTTGCCTTCCCCACACGAGTCTTGTACTTTGCCCTAGCATTGATGTCCACAGGGTAGACTATGTCAGGTGCGCTATGATGAGAAGATGCTCCGTCGCTGTCATTTCCGGACCTTGTTGACGATGTGGGTGTTGCAGAACCTTCGCTGTTCATGGCTGTTCCTGCTCCGTCTCGAGCTGCTGCAAATTCTTGAGTTTTTGGGCGTTCGAGCGCGTTTAATGGCGCAGAGTAGCGATATTTATCAAAATCCAGTCTAATTGGGGCCATTATCGAGCTCCTCGACGAGCGTACACGCTCGTGAATGTGGGGGAACAACAAGATGACGAGATATTGTACACGCCTGACTCATATAGGCTCGTTACCGCCCTGTGGGAATCTCTCTCGGATCTTGCCGTGAGCTCACCGACGAGCGGATGCGCCCTCGTCCCTGCGTCGCTCACCATCACGTCCAATAAACTCCCTATTATTTCTTCATTTTTCTGAATAGCAGACTTGGAGCAGAAAAAGCAAGGAATACTGGAAAGGACCTCACAGAAAGAAGCCACGTACCGTGTGATTCACCTCCACGATATCTAGAAAGAAGCCTTCTAACACCAGCCGCCAAGAATCTCCGAATTTAAAGCAGCTCTCTGATTTCCACAGGAACAGCGCCTGGAATACAATATAAGACCCAGGGATTATAGCTCCCAGGTTCTCCCCACAACGCTTGCCTGTCCACGTCCAGCACGTCCA
>SDEE01000826.1:0-11444 GCA_004126415.1 Candolleomyces aberdarensis
TGTTGACACGTCCCACACCCGCACGGATTTGTCGTAAGAGCCGGAGGCAATGCGAGTGCCATCGCTCGAGAATGCAACTGAATAAACCCCCTCAGTGTGACCCTCCAGCACACTCTGCACCTTGCCTGTTGACGCATCCCACACCCGGATCATGCCATCCTTTGCGCCTGAGGCAATCCATCTGCCATTCCCTGAGCATGCAACAGCAAGTACCCTACTTCCCACCTCCAGGGTCAACAACGGAAAATTCGGTTGCACACCATTCGTGAAAAACCGGGGAATCCGAGGGAAGTGCGTCCTCCATGTCCGCAAGGGCTCCTCGTTCCGCAACCAGGTTGCTAGTGAAGAAATGTAGAGATGAGGAGTTGACGATGATGCCGGACTCCCGCTGAAAAATACTGCGAACGATGCGGCCTCAGCTGATTGTCGCCCCAAGCCCAAGTCATACTATGCAATGATTAACTTGAAAGGCACTTGAGAGGACCCAATCCACAATGCTCACCTCGTTTGCCCACTTACTTGCCGCCCGGAGCATTGGATCGCACAATCCAGGAACCTTCAGGAGGTTCATGGCCTCAATCCAGAATAATGCTCGAAGCCGGAGGAAATCAGCCAAAGTCTCGAGAAGGGGTTCATCAGACGCTGTCGACGCCACGAGGGAAAGGTGGTGACTCCAGTTCCGGCTGGAATAGATCAATGCGGGAGGGATGTTTCGCTCAACTCGACTCGGCAGCTCGTCGTCCTCGGCGTCGAATATGAATGATGAAGGTATATTGGCAATGTTGAATTTCAGGCCAGTCTTCATGACTCGGAAGCAGGCTTCAGTGAGATCTCGGTGGTGGGCGGCTTGGTCGCACCAATATTCCTTCGACCGATGCTGATCAAACATGAAATCGGGGAATGATTTGTGGTACGATAGGATGTTGTGAAGGTTGTCGCAGTAAAGGACGGCACACAGGCGTGACAGAACATCGTCAGCGACACTGGTGGAGGGTTGAGCAGGAGCCTTTCCGGGTTGCTGAGGTATGAGGAGCGTGGTAACTGTGGATGTCGACGTGCGCTCTGCGGTGCAGAGAAACGTGTAAAGGGTGGCGAGGCGCTTCTTCAGGATCACTCCCTTGAAGCTACCGAACGCTTCGGAAAGGATTTGACGGTATAAGGTATCAAGTAAGTGTGTTGCGTCGAGCGATGTTTCTAAATCGGCTTGATGAAGGAGATTCTCGAGGAGTTCGCTCTGCTCCGACGGTGTGTGACGCGTTAGATACTTGGCCAGCGTGGCGGCGCAGATGAACAATCCAGCCGCAAACCTGACAAGCCCCATCATTTCGTCCTGGCCTATGAAGTGCGGAAGGTTGGTTGCCAGGTACGTCTCGATGTCGGCCTCGACTTCCTCCTTCTCCACGTCTTGGAGGCGGTAGAGCTGCTTGCGCTCGAAAGAATCGACATAGGCCACGAGATCTGGGTCTGACCGACTGGTGACAAAGAACTTGAGTCCAGGCAAGTGGTTTTCGTTGATGACGTCGAGCAGCGCACGCAGAAATGCCGAACCACCTTTATTTTCTACCTCATCGAGCGCGTCGATGACGATGAGATAACGCGGGGCGGTAGTTGAATCTTCGCTGAAGAGGGATTGAGACTCGACCCATGGCCCCACAAGCAGATCCGTAAGCTGGGCTCGCGGACCTTGGTAGATGGTGTCAAATTTCCCAGAACGATGGAGCACGTTGGCGAAGGCTTTGCATTTAAGAGAGAGGTGGTATACAATCGTCCGGACAATGTGTGTTACGCTTCTCGTTTCGTTGAACTGTCGCGAACAGAAGAAGTTTCCACCGAGGGTGATCGTGTCGGCGACGTCGCAAGTTAATTCGAAGCGCCGGGCGATTGTGTAGGCGATGGAACTCTTCCCCGAGCCAGCTGGACCGAACAGCCAGAAGATACTTGGGCTTTCCGGCGAGGTATCGTTGGCCCATTTGACGATGTTATACAAGATCCGGACGCGGGTTCCAGGCGTGCAAACATCCCGGCGTAACTTTTCCCCCTCCTCTCCCGCGAGATGGTATTTGTGATCCGCGATTCGGGAGACTTTGAGGTGCTCTCCAAGGAAATGCTGTTGGGCGATCAGCTTGAATTTGATATCGGTCCTTAGGAAGAAGCGAGATACATACCTTGAGGTCGTTCTGGATGGCATCCACAATCTTGAAGACAGCGATACCTGTGCCCAGCTGAACATTGAGAGTGAGGTGTGTTGAAGGATGAGCAAGGTCAACGACACCCACCTCGAATAGTATCCTAGCCGTATTGACGCGCTCAAAGATCGCCGCGATCTCTGCTTTCTCGTTCTCATGATCCGCTACCTTCCTGATAAGCCACTCCTTGCTAAGGCGGACCAGGTTCGCTATTTCAGACTCCAACGCACTGGATTGTTACTGGCTTTTAGTACAGATTCGCCAAAACATGTGAGAAACGTTACTTTTTGAACTGTTTCATCCACTGGTGTCCTTCGTCATCGTAAGTCTCTCGATCAACCAGCGCCTTTTCTACAATGGCCAGCTGAGCTCCCGTCGACGCTATCCTTCGTTCGACAGCGTCCATGTTCTCCTTGACGGCCTGATATAAACGTCAGCCACGAACGGAGTATGGAGAAAGTGCACGAACATCTTTGATCTGGATGATCGTCTTTGCAAGGCTGAGCGCCATCTTCACTGGATTTCCGTCTACGATATCCGGCAGCCTCTTCATGAGCGTTTGCGTGAAATTCCAAGAAACTTTCAGTGCTTCCTTCGTGGATGATGGTGCAGGCGACGTCGCCGCTGGTGATGGATCGACTGTTCCTTCAGAAGGCTTACCGGTGAGTTCTGGTGGAGGTAAGCGCCCGTCGTCAAGCGATATCTAGTACTCTTACCATGAGCTTGAGCTGGAAGGACAGTGACGGCCGAAACTTGAGGAGTTGAGGAGTTGTTTTCGCCTGCTGCCGCCCGTCAATCTGATGAGTGCGCTCGATCTTTCAATCGAGGCTCACCTTGAAAAGGCGGAGAACTTGACGATGTGTCGCCCGATTGAGTCGATAACTGAACCGGCGCATGATCTGCATGATGAGCTGATGTACTAGCTGCGGTACCTCGATGGATTTCAGTCCGATGAGTACATCGAGTGGCAGAAAGGACGGTACCGTGAAGCGGCGCTGCTTCTCCGCTGCGATCCTCACGAGAAAAGACCGGAGGTAGTGGTGAAGGGGACCGACTCTGCTGAGCGCTCCGTGATCCAGGTTTAAGGCTATCCTTCATTCGACGAAAGAAGGTTTTACGTTCTTTGGAGCTTTGTGGACGTTCGTCAGCCATTTCGATGGTGAGAGGGGACGACAAGCAAGATGTGAGGCTATAGTGAGGTGGTAAGGTCGCATGTCAGGCTGAGTTCGAAACACGGAAAGCCACCGAAGCACAGCGATATATCGAGGCATCGGGCGCCTGTGGTCTGATCCCGGACCGGGATACCATGAGCAGTGCGAGTCGGGACAGAAGTAATTTCAACTTCCCCCAAGCCATAAGGCCACGGGAAGGCACAGAGTACGCTCGCACGGCCCACTGGAAGACTGGATTCAGCAGATATACCAACGGAGGAGACAAAACGAGATGAATCAAAACAAGGATAAGATAGGGAAACTGAACTTGAACATTCGGATATCGGAATGTCATAAGTACACAAGTGTGAAGAAGGAGCCTTGGACGACAAACGGTATAGTGAGTCCTAATGATTTGGTATTCCCTCATCTATCTTGGCCCTAGTCTCGTGAACCAGATTCTCGTCGACCTTGCCCCCTCGTATGATCCCGATCAGGACACGACTTGAAGAGCCTTCGCAAGCCATCTTCGACTCTGAGCACAGGCCACATATGCCGTAGTTGGCGATGGTCGTGCCGGTGATAGAGCATAGCGTAGTTTCTAAACTTGATCTGAATTGAATTGAGTTCGACAGTCGACGATGAGAAAAGAGGGTTGAGAAGAAAGCGAGAAAAGCATTGGGAACGAAAACGAAAAGAGGGAACGATATCCAGGCTGGAGTTGAGAACGAACCAGAGGAAAAGGACATTGAAAGACAGAGATAAAGATGTCGAAAAGAAAGGAAAGTGGGAAGGAGGCCAATCACTCACTGCTAACTTCTGTACCGCCACTCTAACGCAGCATTATCTTCTCCATACATAAGGGGAGGATGGTATTGGGATCACGAAGGTGGAGTCAACGTAGCGACACCCATGCACGACCAGCTGAGGCTTGAGGGAGGAGGCCGACTAACGCGACGAACACCTCATCGATCCCAGCTCCGCTTACGCTGAATACACTGCCTTTTGAGATTTCCCTCTAACTCTACCGGTCGTCGGCAAAGGTATCGCCAAGATCCTGGGTGTTCAGCCATGAAGGGAAGGAGGGCGAGTGCGTTCGAATCGGTTGTCGTAGCGCAAGGAGGCAGACGCGGTGACGGTGGCTAGGAGAATTTGTCAGTCTCAACCTAACACCAATGAGGTCATTTCACATTCGACAAGTCGAGGAAGTTGGGAAGACAGAACAGGGATAATGTTTTGTGAAACAGAAAGAATGCACGCCAAAAGCAAACAAGGCAACGAAAAGCAAGAGAAAGGAGGATAGCTCCAGCGAACGAAGCATGMRTACAAACNTCACCGGCAAGTCCTGGCGGTCCCAGNNCAGGATGATCGGATAGGCGTGTCGAKGGSMKGGCCAAWSTCRACGCACCTGAACGGACTCRGGGCATCNGTGCAGCCTGCGGAGSATYGTGNCRCYWRCGGMSGAKCRWKCGCTGCACNATACWKCMATCNCTNATCCYGCGCATATGCCGTTCGGCGAGACTTCGACGTGCACTGASMCTAGCTMCTCTGGCGGATGCCATYCSTCCATCGGCANNCCACCGAGAGCCTAGCACGTGGATACAAGNNCGCCAATAGCATCNACGGCCGCAACGACAATCAGCTATCATTAATGGCGTTAACAATCGCCTKGCAGAGGCCTCCACTGTCCTGTGCTCCGCATGTGMYTCTTGGGACGCGTCCAATCCCCACCCMATCCCATAATACCGCTGCGTGGATGCAGTATCCTAATACCACTATCCTACTTCCTCACCCGCGGACCACATTCCACCAACATCACTGAAAGGACCCGACAAAAGCGAANCGCGTCGTCGTAGTACGATTGGCCAAATCCGGCAGCGACAAAAGTTTGCGCGAGGAGGAAACAGCCTGCTCAGAGAAGGATTTTAACCAAATGTTGAGGAAGAGGCAGGTTAAATCAAGACAGGCTATCGGAGGGTGCGAGAGGTCGTGTGTTAGGAAAGGGCGTCCGGCAATGTCACCGTTGAGGTCGCATGGGACGTGTTGAAGAGCTTGGAAAGTGGTATGCGCGCATTCGGATGGTGCATGCCAGGATATCGCTGACTTATTCCTCAACAGAATAWRAMCCAAAAATCGACATGGGCGAAATTCTGTTCGAAGATCTTGGGATGATGAAGAGTCTTCATGCTCGTCAACGGAAGCATACCCTTMTTATCAAGTTGAACCTCGCCATCCCCAAGCGCTTTTCCGTAACGCGACTCATCGAGGTTACTGCCGATGTGAGTCTTCGAGTTGATCGTGCCTTTCTGCTACCTGCTAGACGCGAACTCTATCATTCAAATTTCAGATTYAAAANNNGGAACTCGGCAAGTTCACCGGCTTTCGCAAGRCGAGGCACTATGAGCGTGTTGTCAACGCACTTGGAGCCGCTTCGCCGTAACCGGGATTGWAAAGCCTATATCAAAGATTCTTTCGTGAGCCTCTGTCATTCTGGTCCGCTGCTTCTGGTCGACGAGAAAGAAATTTCGTTCAAGGATSCGCAAGAACAGGGCGCRAGGTTCATAGTGGAATGGGTGAGGGTTCTTCCGCTGTCGTCAGACTCCGTCCAAATGAATCGGTACTGATTTGATTCTACCTTGRTCTTTCTGTRCTGTAGGGTACCACGAGCTGCTTAGAACGCTTCAGAGCCTCGTGTGTGGAATCAAGAAGTCCCGGCCAAGAGAGAGATAGAGGACGACCGCATCCCCCGTTTCAATGCTGATTCTGATGATCCTCATGGGCGCGTACACATCAACTTGATTCAGGCCAAGGTTTCGGTGAGTGTCCCCGACATATCTCCCCTGATGTCTTTCCATCCTCACGTCTCCGTCCGTGATTTCCAGCTTGAGGAATTGCAGCAGACGGACAAYTNTANTATNGGAAGGCAACAGAAAGCATGTCCTCGATGCTGCGACTATCCGAATCATGAAGGGCAATAATGAGATGAMCCACGAGAAGCTCAAGGCAGMGATTATTGATGCTAATGNNNNAGAATCACTTTGTGTTGACCGCAGACACGATTGAGAAGATCATTGGTCAGTCAAGCTTTCGCGGGAATATTCAGTGAGGAGGATGAGGTTCAGAATCCGTCCTTTGACGTCGCTTANNNAAGKCTAATAGCTACGAAAATTAGCTGGTGTTTTCCGTATTATATGCTGTCGTTGCCGCGTCWTCTCACTRTACGAGCAACTCAGAAATTTGNSAGTAAGTCGCNCAGGTCGTGCTGATCGCCTGAAATCCTGATTTCCCTCGTGTTGCTCNTGCTGTGCSACCAGCGTCTATTGCYGCTCAMYGTGRCTGTTCYGGCAGACMTTTTGCACGATTCACCAACGTGCTGTGGCTTTACACCATCTCTCCTACTCGACCCTGATGCCAAAGGATCAACCCAACGTAGCAGGCTCCATGTCCCGGTTCTGTGGAGTCTGCAGCTCACAGGACTATCGGATAGGTGTGTCGAGGGTCGGGCCAAGCTCATGACGGTCGGATATACCAGAATGGACCGACTCGAGCATGATGCATCCGGCGGAGACCAGTCGTGCACTCACTGCCGAGCAATCGCTGGCCGGTCCCTACACCCAATTTCCGTCTTATCCAATTAATGTGTCCTTTGGAAGTGATTTCATCCTCTCCCAAGCAATAGGATCACTGAAAGGCAGAGTACGCTCGCACGGATCACTGGATTCAACAAAGATACCATTAAAGTAAACAAAAGGAGAGAAAGTGGGTGAAAYGAAAAGAGGACAAGATAGGGAAACCGAACGCGAACATTCGAATGTCGGAACGTCATAAGTAGACAACAGAAAGGGCCCTGAACGACAAACGGTATGCTGGTTTGAGTATTCCCTCATCTACCTTGACCCCTCCTACGTTTCCGATCAGGTCACGGCTTTGAAGAGCCTTTGCTAGCCRTCATCGACTCTGAGCACATGGCGGTGGTCGTGCCGGTAGTAGAGCAGAGCGTGGTTCTTGAGCTCGATCTGATTCGAAGTGAGTTCGACAGTCGACGATGATGAGAAACGAGGGTTTAAAAGAAAGCGAGAAAAGAATCGGAAACGAAATTGAAAGGGACCTTCACCAGAGATGGCGAAGAGGGGACGAGATCTGGGGGCGAGATYGAAACCGAGGAAAAGGATATCGAAGGACGGAGAGAGATGCCCGAAAGAAAGAAARGAGGGAAGGGAGAGAGAGGGAGAGAAAAGGGAGAGCAAACACTCGTACTCACCGCTAACTTCTGTACCGCCGCTACAACGTAGCGTTATCTCCTCCCTCCACAAACGGGAGAATGACGTTGGGATTGCGAAGAGGGAGTCAGCGAAGCGACATCCATACACGATCAGGGTGAGGCTTGGGGGGAGGAGGCCAACCAACGGGATGAACGTCGATCCCACTGGCTCTACGCCATAATTGCGCTGCATCTCCTTTGGCACCCTGACCACCGTGCGCTGGGAGTAACCGTGGTGTCTGGTCYGAGCTTTTGTCCGCCTGCGCTGGCACGTTGCTGTCCACTGTCCAGACTGCGAGCGCTGTTGTGGRCCGACAACCGAAGCAGGTGAAGCATACTGGAGGGGCRGAAGGCGAGTGCGTTCAGATGGCTGTCCTAGCGCGAGGAGGCAGGGGTTATGACGGTCGCTAGGGCACGCGGGTAGACATCGGGTCTCAATCTAAAACCAATGAGTGTCATTTTATGTTCGACAACGCCGAGGAAGTTGGAAGGAGATTGAGGCCAGAACAGAATTAACGATTCGGGAAACAGAACGAAGCAACGAAAAGCAAGAACGAGAGGAGGAGGATTGTTCGAACGGAGCATTGAGGAGACAACAAGAGAAAAGAGGAACTCACCTCAACATCCGCGCACCCATGACCCAACGTTTCGACGACCGACCACGATAGGAACAGGATTAGGGAAGACGCAATGTTTTGATCGATTTTCCTTTATCTCTACGATCGGTAGGTGGAAGAAGAGTGGGAATACCTGGGCCTRRCAAGAGAAGAGATRAAYRCACCCTCGGTCACTCGAAGCCTGGCGCGTCTGGTTTGGCCTGACCGGCCGGCATCTGGATCTCAATGCCCGAACGATGCGAGCCTCTCCAGTTGCAAAGTAGGTGGAATAACGATCCAGTCGAGTTGATCGGACCCGACCCGACTGCGAGGAGGGAGAGAAGGCTCGGAGGGATAGTGGGAGAACCACTGTCGGATGCTTCCTGACTGGGGTGTTGGGCTGAGCCTCTAGGGACCGTCATATGGGCTATTGACGAAAAGCGAGGTTGCGGTCGAGGGTAAGGCTATTTGGAACGGTGGCGCGGTGACAATGATGTTGGTCAGCACACCGGGTGAATTGGTACCGACATCACTCTTGAACGACCTCCACCACGAAGCATCGACACACGACGCGAAGGTCTCGGTGCTATTGACGCTCCCAACGACGTCCGAAAGACTAGGATTCTTGCATTCGGCTGTTGCAACTATGGGGCACAGACGCGTCCGCATCCCCTCGTCGCAAAGTCGCCCGTCTGGACACCGTCTCTGATATTGCTCCCCCGTCTTGGAAGTCTCGATCCAAGGTTTTCAAGGGTCCTTACTATCAAGGTAATACCTGATGGCAATAGTATGTCGCCTAACTTCTCTATATGATCGACCATAACGCTGAAGGGCACCATATAGTCTCCAGGCTCTCACAAGCGAGTCTCGAGCGGAACAAGACGAGGCAATTCAATGACGTGCGACGATGCATAGCGCCCCGACCCCTTTCCGGTGCACGTAYGAATCGATATACTCTGCGTGTCGGTCTGCCGTTGTCGTTCGCGATGACAGGCAGAGATTGCACAACACCCTGCGCCAGTACCTCGATCGTGAAGTGGCAACGTCATTGTGCAAGATACTCTTGGAGGCTGAGGAGGAGCCGGTGGAATKGATTGCTCTGCTGGTCAAGTTTTGCGAGTGGTTGGAGACCCAAGTCGTGCGTTGCTTTCATCYGCTTTGCGTTATCAYCGRAGGCTCACCACCCCATTGTAGGCTTTGTTAACATCCCTGTTGAYGTTTTACGACCAAGTCTATGTTGTGAAGTATATCCCCACCGTGTTGCCGATCCAGTATGTCTCCATCTAAGGATGTCAACAGCGACTGATGCCTCCTCAGCGACGAGGCATACAACGTCTTTGCCGCGTTGGGAACCCTCAATTGSCAAAGCGCCTACAAGATAGTCTCTCGACATGGCTTCATTGGGAGCGAGACAATCATGAACCMCATGAATATCGAGAAACCATTCCAACACTTATCAAGCACCTCACGACCCACAACCAATTCGCCGCTTTCGGGCGGTACTGCGTCAACAACGCTCAATCCTATTACCAGAAGGAGTCGGAAAAGAAGGCYCGCGATCTGTTGGACGACCCTCTCCGTTTCTTCARGGACGCTCAGACCAGGATCCAAGAGGAAGAGGCGCGGTCRCAGGCTGTCCTGCCTGTCGGTAGTTCSGGTCGAATCCGACARGTCACGGAAGCWTCTCTTCTCGACGRCAGGGTCGAATGGTTGGCTAAAGCTAGTRAGYCCCGACTACTCCTGTCCAYATATMTCGTYCTGAYCTGCTGTGCTTCGCAGCATTGGGACCGCTCATGACCTCCAAGGACCTCAAGACCCTCGCGGACATGTACACCCTGTTCAGCCGTATCAACGATCTGAAGCCTTYGGAGAAGGCATACCAAGAATWCTTCCAGAAGAATGTGGAGCAGATMGTGAAAGATTCAGAAAAGGACGARGAGATGGTACAGCGCCTACTCGATATGAAATCTCTCGCAGACGATGCGCTCTCCTCAGCCTTCCTCGCTGCTCCCCGTACRGCTCCCACTCCCAGTACGAGTGCGGTACCGGAGAAACRGCCGGACMAGGCATTTRCRTATGCWYTGAATACTGCCTTYACGCTTGGGTTCCGTGGGAGGAGGAATAAGCCTGCGGAGATGATYGCGAAGCATYTGCATCAGTTGTTGAGGAARGGGCAGGGTACTTTGGGYTATGYGGAGTATCAGRYYCTTCTGGATGCTGCGCTKGCGTTGTACAGGTTTTCGGAGGATAAGGAYGTGTTCAGRACGTTCTAYCATCGKYTRCTSGCCAAGCGGCTKTTGGTTGGAAAGAGTGCRTCTGACGATGTGGAGGCYGCRATGYTGAAGAAGTTGAAAGAGAGTACGTGCCTTSTCGRATCRTMYATGCGAGTATAAKGCTGACRTTTSTSYGKYSRTAGAATAMGACCCAGAGTTYGGRATGGGCGAAGATATGTTCAAGGACTTGACMTTGTCCAARGAGATGATGAAGGACTACCATGCTCGTCAGCGGAAGGAAAGCCTCGCTAACAAGCTGAACGCCATCGTCCTCCAGCGTAGYGCWTGGCCATTCTCCGTAACGAAGCAACTCGTGGACCTCCCKGCCGATGTGAGTATTCGATTGCCATCCAYCTCCGTYYCTCTGCGATGTGTTAATCCYMCTGTCCAGATGCAAAGGGAGCTCAACAAGTACACCGACTTTTACAAAGCGAAGCATTCTGGACGTATTCTTAACTGGGACCACGCACTTGGAACGGCTTCGCTGAAAGCAAGATTCAAAGCTGGTATCAAAGAGCTGTCCGTGAGCCTGTACCAGGCCATCGTGYTGCYYCTWTTCAACGATAAGGAAGAGATTCCRTTCAAAGATATCAAGGAGCTTATACGSATGGGTGGGTTGTCTATATGATTCACTTCRAGCAAAAGAATCGGTAYTGATGTGCCCTCGTCTTTCTGTATCGTAGAGGATGACGAACTGCGGAGAACRCTTCAAAGCCTCGCGTGCGGGAAGAAGAAGGTTCTTAAGAAGWTCCCRGCTGGGAGAGATGTCGAGGATGATGACGTCTTCCGATTCAATGCTGATTTCGACGACCCTCATGCGCGTGTCCATATCAACTCTATTCAAGCCAAAGTTTCGGTGAGTTTCCTCTGTGTTTGACKATYCCCTAYTCTCTTTTCGTCGTATTGTTAKGGWKTWSMTSARSTGAAMYCTATCTCAWTCTGWKCWGMATGMMCGAGGARTCGWCRAAWGWCRAASG
>SDEE01000827.1:0-20308 GCA_004126415.1 Candolleomyces aberdarensis
CTTCCTGAGAGCGCACCCCCTTGTTCATACAATTTCCTTGTCGGGATCTGAAGGATCAGGGGAGAAGCACAGGCCGATTCTCATTCCACCGGTCCCACAGATTAACGTCAAATGCTTTTCATCACCCTTACAGTTTGTTTCCGCCGAAACTCTCCAGCAGCTCTCTATTTCACCATTCAATGATTTTGCGTGGAATGGCACCTTCTGCCTTCGGTTGCGCTTGTTTACCGAGTGCATCAACTCCCTCACCGAGCACACCTTCCAAAACGTCAAGATCAGCCTGGAATTTCCGACAGGCCTTCCCTATCACCTCTCTCAGCAGGATCTCTCATGCACCTGCGCAGGACTCTCTATCAAAGGTCCTATCCTTGGCTTCACCCATTTGACAGTCCGAGTGAGGAAAATAACGAAGGCGACGCTGGTGAGCACAGTCTTATGTTTCTTCTGGCTGGTACTAACAGCGGTGCTAGCCTTTTGTCCTTCGGTATGTGGACATATTTCTTGATATTGAAGGGTTGACCTTCGAAGTGTGGGATTGGGACCGTGCTCTTGATGCTTCATGCTGCCTAGCTCAGTTTGGCAGCTTGCGGAGGGGGTTGAAAAAACTCAGAGGCATAGCAGGGGTTCCGGCACTACCGATACTTATGGACCCAGCGTCTAAGTAGGAACGATTCAGATCTCAGTCATCGGTCCAATAGAAATCATTAGAATTAGTAAAAGAAAATCTAACAGTTGTCCAAATTCTCTGAGTTTGTCCCAACGGCTAGGTAGACCAAAGCAACACCAGCACTGCTCGAAACGCTGGCGCTGAGGTCGATACTGGGGATGAGATGCGCTTTGACACACCCATTGGTCTGGAACGATGCGGCTTGAGAACTACAAGTGAGAGATATCAAGAATTGATAATTTGCCTAATAGACAGGAGAATGGGGCGTGCATACTGGAAGGCACCATCCTGCTTGGCTGTGTACTTGATCCTGGGCGGGAATACCGTTGAAGCCTTGTCAGTCTTGTAGTTGAGGCCGGTGCTGATGGGTTGCTGCACGGAAAAACAGGAGGTAAAGGGTGCGTCGTGGGCGAAACTAATCGAAGGCCAGAGGACCCAGCTGTAGCGACCGCTCTCGGCGAAGTCCGGGACAAGGTGGGAGGGGCGGTGCTTGTTAGTGATTTGACGGAGGCTTCATGTGGCAGATATTTCTAAACAGCTCCATAGGAGAAGGCGTCTCTTGATACAGAAAGTTCCAAGTCGAAAGTAGAAACTCCGGGGACATTTTTAGCAGGTAGAACAAAATCCGAAGATTGTCATGATTGAGGTCGCTCGTAAGTTGGGCAGTCCAACGGCGAGGGCCACTAGGATGCGAAGGAAGCGATTAGGGAATGGCCAGAGGCCTCTGAGTGAGCAGTTAACAATGCCTTGCTGCTCCGTCGATTCAACATAAAGAACGGGTCCCCTTCGAGGGTAAGGCGCTTGAGCTGGAACTTTCCCTGGTCTGTATGAACCTTCGTCAAGTGGCGCCCGGGTTTGGGGTTTGGGATATACAGCGTTGTAGGCGGTGCCGTGGATAGTGACAAAGTCTTGAGCTGCGGCAACCCATTCAGAATAACCTCCGCCATCGGCTATGTGATGCAGTACGTACCCTCGGCCGACTTTATCGAGGCAGATAGCATCGCTACTTCCCGAGATGGCGGGTCTGACGTCCTTGGCAGTGGCAATGCCTGCGCCCGTGAGGGTGGATGACTTCTTATGAGCTCACCAATAATTGTTGAAATAGGCCTTTATATACTCTCTGAGAGAAGAACTCTGGTCCCTGTTTGAAATTGAATCTCAGAAGACGAGGTCCCTCAAGCTGACCGTGGACGAGTCCCCGGGGAGGGAGATGGTTGGAGAACGTAATTGTGCGTCTCCTTCGCATGCTCGAAGGCTTCATTTTTGGGGTTTCAATGCATTTCGTGAGGGAAGGGATATTTAATTGAAACTCACACTTTGGTTTACTTCCCTCGGTGGATACCATGTCGGTGATGGTGTCGTCTTGAACAAATCGCTGGCACTGAAAACGCTCAAAACACTCAAACACTCAAACACTCAAAACACTCAAACACTCAAACACTCAAAACAMTCAAAACACTGGCATCACGAATAACTATCCCACGATGATGATCCTATCATATCCTCATATTGGAGCCCAGTTGGCGAGCGCTCTGACCAACTTGATTCCCTTAGAAATAGTTTTTGATGTGGGACGAAGTAATAATTATGAGGGTCAAAAATCATTATTAAATTTAAGTACTTCACAGATGGAGCGGGTTGTTGTCATCTCCTCCCATACCTCCCTTGTCTTGTGTCAATTGGAGGCTTCATATTTTCATTTGTAGTTAGAACAAAGTTTTAAGTTGGGAGGTGGGATGTCCGTGTGCGAGAAATTTTTCCAAATTATCTGACCAAGTCTCCCTCTGATGATGTTTTCCAAAAGNTATACAAAAAAAATGTAGTTGATCGTGGTTGGGCTTCTGCAGATATTCCACCTTGTTGTCCTCGGCGTGGATAAAGTTCGATCCGCGTGCACGCTCGAGATGATGGTGAGGGTCTACACCGTCTGCGAAGGGAACATTCTTCAAGGCAGGCGCATGTTGTCGCTCTGTAAAGTATCGGCATCCGCTATCAAGCGCGTATTCTCCGTCGTACAGAGCAGGATCTGTGGGTATAGTGTGTCCCTCCCCTAATGCCGCTCTGAATAGGTCCGCAGTGTTGTCGAATACCGTTTGGAGGTCATTGAAAGCCGGACATCCAAGCCCCGTCACCCGAACGGACTGCTTGAGTTTGCGAGCGACCTTATATTTGTTTGGGACGCTGACACAAGGTTTTAGTGTTGACCCCGTGCCACTTGCATAGAGGTACTCACATAGGACGCCTGATTGGGGGCAACATGAAACCACACAAGATTCCAGGCACCTTGACCACTACTTCTTCCATCGAGCCATCCACCAGCCTCGTCAACCTATAAGCCTTTGGTTGCTCAAAGAAATGGACGGCTGTGTTTTCAATCTAAAGCCAAACATTATTGATGTCCACTTATTACTCAGAATAACGGTATGTACTCACGTCCAAATTACCCAAAAATATGCCGTTTTCCGTCTCCTGTGAGCACCTCGCCATGCAAGAGTTGAGCTGGCTCCCTGAAAAAAAGGGAAGTCGGTGAATAGCTCGTCTGCTGCTCGCTGGTCACTTACTGGCCGCCTCTTCATTGTAGAAAGTGTTCATCGAACAGAATGTTGTCGTCAAGAGAGAATGAATGGGCATGTACGCATGCAGCGTCGTTCCTTGATTCTATAACCATTTTTCGTACGTGCGGAAGGCGGATGTTGGCGTCGATCGAAGAGTCATCAGGTGAGCCAAGAGCAATGGAACTCCGCTCAAACCTTGGTGGGCTCTGTACAGTTGCTGTTGACGTGTCCCTTTCTGTCAATGAGCCACCCCCTCGCCTCTGTAGATGCCTTCGACTGTATACTTGTACACATATGACGCTGTACGCGCTGGCCGTGTACCTGTACCATCGCCCTTGCTATAGCACCCGAGCTGGTTTCGCTTGCTTAGCCTCCATCAATAGCGGCGGCCGCTCTTTTCAGTTGCGACCCCCGACTCCCGACTTCGCCTCCTTCATTCCTCCTCTCATTTGCCGGGTTTTTATCCCAGGGATAACTCTTTATCATGAGGAATCCGACAGGTCCCATTATACTGTATTGGACGAGATGTTCAGGCCGCCTGGCCCACAAGGAATTTAACGGCAATCCACTAGGTATGGCCAATCTTTCTTGCGAAGAGCATTTGAATTGAACCGGTTTCAGGTGGGACGTCTGAATAGATGCAAGTTGGGAAAGCACAAATGCCTAATGCTCTCGGTGGTTGGTTTCCTATGAACTTGTTCTGTGTCATAAACAGATGTATGAACATTCTTGACAATTTTTGTTGATTTTAGCTGGCGATTGTGTTGTTTCGCATCATCGCATTGTCCATCCTCCTAAACGAAGACCTCGACCGCTTTCCACCCCTTTTCCCATTTTGCTCCACCTGGTAACCCGAATACTAGGCTTTCGCAACCTGCCCTGGTTATTTTCAAATCAAATTGATGTTTCCTTCTCCGCATGGTCCTGCTCTAATCTTCAACTCCTATACTATGAGCAGAGTTCTTGGCTGCCGTCGTTTGCCGTTGAGGACTTGGTCCTTTTTTTGTCCCTTTTTTATATCGCGGAACACCGTTTGTCGGTTATCCGTTTCACTATATAACACCCTTCCGTCAAAGTGTGCTTTCCTCCGTCGCTCGATCCCTCATTGTTGTGACTCTTGCGCTTACTGCTTTATCTTCTGTTTGCCCCAAAGCTACCACTATGCCTTTCAAGCCTTACAAACTTGACAAGTATACCTACCCTCGCGCCAGTCGTGCCAGCACCGACCGTCGTGAAAGGTGATCGTTTGCCCTCTCTATTTTATCTCTGCTAACATTCATCAATGTGTTTAGGTCTGTCGACAGCATTCACTCCGGAGATGCGGCGAGTGTCAATCTCAAGTATGAAGATGACATTTATCGAGTCTCTCCTCGCCGTGACTCTCGTCGCGATGACCCTGATATACCCATTGACTACTCCCCTCCTCCTCGTCATCGTGACTGGCCTGATACCCAAGACGGAGTCTCTGGATTTGAAGTCGGGGAAGGTGGCACTGAACAACTTGGTCGTGCCCTGTTGCTAGCCTCAGATATCCGCGGTGACCCACCCTCTCGCGGTGTCCAGGGTACCCCTCCCACCCGTCTTTCCATGAAGGACTTCTTGAATAAGCTCAAGCAAACGTCTGGTTTGTCGACTTTGACCAAGCCTTTGGCACCTGTCAATGACGCTGGCCCCACCGCCGCTGATGCGCTCAATAGGTATGTGTTGTCCTTGTGTTTTCTATTTTGCTATCCTCTGATCCTCTCTCGTGACCAAGGCATGAGCATGCGGTACCTAGCACTGGCGCTGACGAGGTGTCAGCACGCAAGACCATTATGAAGCGTCAAGAAGACGTGGGCATTGAATCTTCCAGACCTTCAGTCAAACCTCGCAGGAGGACGAAGCGGCTCGAAACGTCTCCGGTCATCGAAATAATGTCGTCGTCTTCTGAGGATCTTGCGTGAGTGAACGCAATCATAACTAGTTTGTTTTGATCTCATATGTTTGCCACCAATAGGGACAGACCCATGGATCCGGGCGACAGCATGTACCGGGGTCGCCCCACTCGGTCCCGCATCGAATCTGTAAGGGAAACGCGTGATATTTCCCCCCCGGCTACTCGTCGTGCTGCAAGGTATGCCCATTTTATTGCATTTTTATTTACACCTCAACCGACCGATCGATTGTAGGCTCGCGCGGGGTGCTGCCGGTACCACTGGGCCTATATCCCCGACCACTCCTTCTTCCACCAAACCGCGCACTCGATCCTTTCTGGTCGTGGACGCTTCGGAGCATGCCCTGGACGGCGTGGATCCTCCCACATCAACCCATACTCGCAAACGTGCGAATCAGGCCAACAGTGCTACTCCGTAAGTCGTGCCTGATTTACTTCATTTCCTGCTAGTGACTTATGGTTCCCTGTAGTGATAAGCGTCCCCGTCATGGCTTAAAGTCTCAGTCGAAAAGGTTACCTTCTGCTTTGCAGCGTGGCGAGGAGTCATCTGATATTGAGTTCGTTTCTTTTTGTTTTTTTGGTTCATTCGTACAATTGCTGATGCGGTTTTAGTCTACCGACTGTGTTGGACTTACTCAAAGATGATAGTCGTTTCGCATCTAATAAGTCCTCTGCTTCGAAGTTCAGGAAGTCTGCTGTGCTCTCCTCTTCCAAGAATCGCTTTGTTGATGATGAAGCTGAAGAGGATGGAATGGATGCTCGGTCGGAGGTGAACGATGTCTCACTGAACGAATATGATCTTGACGATCCATTTATGTGAGCCTACTCTTTCTCGAGTGAATGTTATCCTCTTCTCATCTTGATTTTCCAGCGACGACTCTGAAAATTGTACTCGTCCCAATATGAAGACTAAACGCATGGTGTCTAATCATGCTGACGAGAAGACTTCAACTCGCAAGCCTGATAATACAGGGTCACGCATCGACAAGGGTTATTCTTCTGATTCAGGCCATGAGATGAATATCGATGGTGAATACCCTGGGATCGAGTAAGTAACTGTTCTTGTTTATCATCAGTACATGTCGCCTGAGTACCGTCACATTATAGGGAGGAGCACCCACTCGTAACAGCTCACAAGAACCGATACCTTCAGCGGAAGATCAACGACAAGAACATCTACGAGACTCAGACCGCCTACCAACGCCATGTCGACTTTGTCAACTCCGCTTTGGACTCTCTTGCCCAGTGCTCGAACGAACAGGACAACTACCCACCGTCGGACGATTCCGACCGTCAAATCGAGTGAGTCTATTTCATACCTCATTCTTGATGGTTCTCTCTCATCTCGGCAATGCTTAGGGTTGCAAGGCGCGAGAGCATTCGAGACCTCTACTCCAAGACACCCACGACGCCTAAGAATAAGGGCAAGGGTAAAGCAAGAGCGACTTCCCTTGATGCCGATGTTCGAGAGGCAGAATTGGTTGAAGACGACGGGTATGTCCTATGGCTGTGCCCGCCTTACGCTAGTATAACTGACTTCTGTCTACAGTTTGTCTGATTACGAGCGTAAACAACTGCAGTATGTCTTTCTGTTCTATCTTTGCCACTGGATGATACTGACCAAGGCGTCTCTACAGAGAAGCGATGCGTCAAAGCCAACAAAGTGGTCGTCTGGCTTTACGTGTAGGCGAGAGCAGCAATTCTGCGGCCTCTGCTGTATTGGGCTCCTCTTCAGGTAGTGCGGGCACAATCGTCACGCCCCCGGTTGATCCTTTGGCATCTCGACAGTCGCAAGGTACACCAAGGACCCCGTTGCCTGTCGGACGTACTCCTCCTGCCACTCCTTTGTCTTCCCACCGAAAGACGATGGCAGACTTGGTCGGGTCCATGAAGTCCTCAATGAAAGCTAGCACATCCTCTCCTAGTTCCCCATCCAAGCCTGGAACATCGAATACCTCCGACACATATTTGGAAGATGTCACCACTCTCCCTCGTTGCAAAATCCTTCCCAATTTATGCCAAGTCACGGATCCAGAAATACAGGACCCTATACTCGCCGGCGACTATGTCAGCCTCCCAAACTTGACGTATGTGCTGTTTACCTTTCTACGCTTTCAACCTTGGCTTATTGTTACCCGTTAGCCTATGTGAACTTATCCCCTGGACTGATTTGACCGGTCCCGGTCAAGTCAATTTTTCGTCTTGGGCAGAACAGTGCCCGAACATGGATGGAGAGTAAGTGTTTCTTCTTCTTGTCACGGTAACCATTGGCTGATTCCCGTTAAGATTGGCTTACCGTGCTCTCTCCTTCGTTGAGAGTAACAACTTTGTCAACCCGAGTCGCGCTTCTCCCGTCGATACCGCTGTGCGAGAAATAGCTGGTGCATCTCCCCGATATAACCTTTATCGCAACAGACTTCCGCTCATTGCGGTCTCCCCGTTGTTCCTCGAGCACTCTCAAATCAGTGAGCCCAGTCCTAATGGCCTTCGACAGAAGTACATTCGTGGTATTTACCATTCACAGGAGTGGGAGCATTTCACCGGGTTCACAGGAATGGCGTTTGGTCACACACAGCTTCATGCCCAATTAGCACGAGACGCCTTGCAGTTCTCCACTAGGGCCGCGTTCCCCAGAAAGACTGAAAACGGAGAGGCTGGTAAGCTTCTTATAACACTTTTGACCGTCATGTCACTCATACGATTATCATGGTAGGGCCGACCCGAGTTGCCGCTGCTGGGATGTTCACGAATACTTGTAGCCGCTCAACCCGTACCTCAGCTCCTGCCCGTGTCAATGCAGACAACTTTTCGTTGCCTACCGATGGTCAGATCCCTGTTTACGACGGTCGTTATGCAGAAAATTTCGACTTCAATGTCGATCTTGCCAATATCTCCCAGCGTCTCCCTCATTTCCCAAATTCCGAAATTCCTTATGGATCGTTTGTGGTTGCGGGCTATACGATGTCCATTTATCGATCCAACGCTGGAAACTGGACCTTGGCCTGCAACATCCAGTGGGTCATTGTTATTGGAACGCCGAGTGACCCTCCTCGAGAGGATGTCACGGGTGCCGTCAAGGTCGAGTCTTCGAAGGACAGGGCATAGGTTTCTGGGTCTTCTTAAAATTGTTACCAATAATGTTTCGTCAGTAATTCTTGTGTAATTCTGTCCACCACGTTCCTTTAATCAAACACTCCTTTGATTTATCTCTTTAACCCGGTTTATGAGTTACGGACGGTCCCCTCGTTATGTGTTATCGACCTAAGTCTTCAATGGCACTGAACATTGAACATTTGACTCATGTACTTATGTATTACAAAACGTACAGTGGAATATGCACTTGGTGGCATCCTCGTGGTATAGTTCTAAGCACGACGTGAGGGCTGTTGATATTCCGCACTGTATACTCCACACCAGCCATGATAAACAGGATAGGGTGCATTCTCCATCAGGTTCATTCATACCCCCCCGAAATGACCCACCGCCCATTCCGCTTCACTCTGGCCAGGTCGGAAGTGGGCGTATGTGTTTTCGCAATCGGTACTTTCGTACAGACTTGTCAAATCGACTGATGATAAAAACATCATGTGAATTCGGGTGAGATGCGAGGACCAGGGGACTCACGCCTGAACCGACATGACGCCGGTATGTTCCCGCACTCCACTAATACTCTTCCCTCTGTGGTATTGACAAAGGTCGCAGGGTTGCGAACGAGATCATCGTCGCCATGCATGCAGAAGCACGTCCATACTAGGTTTCGCTCCCGTAGCCAATGTAAAATGCGTGTGGGAGGGATTCGTCGTCTAGTCCATAAGTCGCAGGGCCTTGTTGATGTCAATGACTTCCTACGGCAACTCAAGAAGATGAAGACACACCAGTCAATATGAACAAGCATATCCCTCCCACCCTGTCTGCACGCCAGAGTGATGTCTCGGGACTCGCGCTGTAGAGCGCACCATACAGCAATTGCCTGAGAAGAAATGGACATTGCGAATCACAAATGAGTAGTTGGGGATGTCTTACTATCGCACTCGATTTTTATACTCTATCCTTTCTCCTCTAACTATGAGACATAAATCGCGATTCGTGTCTAATCTAAACCATGTACGCAGCAATCGAGATTACTCATTCTATTCTAGTCACGGCTATGACTAAAACAAATCGCATTTGGTCCCCAATTTCACCATAGTATAGATTATAGCTTCAACTGACATAGGTACGACGAAGCCGCGCAAAAATTAGTGCACACGTTCCCATCTTTTACTTGACTTAGCAATGCCGGACCCATTTGGACGCCACGGTGGAGCGTGCCCTGTTGGAAAATTCACAGAGATCCATCGCACAATGACCTCTGATTTCCACCCCCGTTTCTATTCAGTTGGGGCGATCGTTCCAGGCGCAATGCCCTCGGTGGATCACGAGAGGCCCCGGATTTATTTTTTCTCCATTCTTTCTGTACTCGATCAGATTTCTGTACCGTAATAAAAGGCCTGGTTGGCTTCAGTTCGACCTTGTATCCCTTAGCAAACCTGCAACACCGAAGATGCAAGGTCGGTCACAGCGCTTCACGCATTACGGTCCGTGTGGGCACTAATGCTTTCATTCCCTAGGATCTACTTGGCAAGGCACCCCTGTCGAAGTTCAGCAGAAAGTCCTCGGTTTCGTATCGATTGCACACCTCAGTTCTTTTGGTTGTACGTCTCGTTACCACTACGTGTTGGTCAAGGATCAGATCAGGGGACGAGTCACGTCTATGCTGGCGGATTGGAGTTTGCCAGGCGATATGTTTCGCTTCATGAAGGACAACAACATCGTTTTTTCAGGGTCAGCGGTACTGGGTATGGTGGAGCCGGGGTGCTTAGTCCTGAACGACTTGGATATGTATGTGCCTCGAGGAGCTATGGGTGCAACCCATGAGTTTCTCTCCAAGCACACGCTGTACAACAAGGTTGAAGAAGGAACTGCCGATGGGGATCATGATGAAGAGGGGTATACATCGCTTCCTGCTGAATCAGGTATTCCCCTTCACACTCGTCGGAATTCCATCTGACCAAGCACATAGGTGTTAACGATGTTGCATTCTACAAGCATGCGTCCACCGCCGCAGTTCTGAACGTCATTGAAACAGTTGAACCCATTGCTACGACTGCGATATTCAGATTCCACACAACGTTCGTGATGAACTTCGTCTCTTGGAATGCGCTCGTGTGCGCGTACCCAAAGATGATGGCGGATCGTGTAGGGCTTGTCAACACCTATCAAGTCGACATACCCAGCCGGGTAGTCCAGTGTTTGATCAAGTATGCTATGCGTGGCTTTGTGGCGCTGGACCGCGCATACGACTGGAGGAAGGAAGAGCACGATTGTGCAAACGATGGTTATTGCGGGAGAAGCACCCGGTATGTAGGGGATAGGTATACAATGCGTTTGGCGTTCACGGATGGGATTGGCGTTGAACCGGATGTCATCGACGAAGCCATTGCATGGCAACTCCACTGCCGCTATACATGCACTCATAAGCGCCAATACCGGCCCGCTCGAGGATTCATAGACTCTGGGGATCACGATTCTTCAGTGAGTGCAAGCGTAACCACGATCTAGGCTGAAGACTGACCATGATATGTCGGGCTTAGGGATGAAGGACACAGGATTGCAGAATCTGCATTCAATTACAGCAATTGAGCGATTTGTAGGGTAGAAGTCAAAGCATAATTCGGGTATTCCATGTAAAATTGAAACACCTCTCTATTTCTCAGCACCGTGAATGATAATATTGCGTTTGACCTTCCGGTTTGAACGGTCTCGTGGCCTGAAGCTGATGGGAATGTTGTTAACAATCTCACCGAGCTTGATAGAAATTAATGCTTACCATTGCACAATCCATAGTCTACTCTTTGGGGGCGTTTCAAATGGGAGGCCAGGCTGCATCTTCGGGCTGCGCGCGTTCTTCGTCAAATTCTCCACACCATCCATGATAGTTCCCCTCCATCACCTCTTCCTCATCAGTCTCTCGGGGAATCCACTCGGCATTGTTATACACGGCGAGATAAAAGCAGGAGCCGCTCTGCCCAACCCTGTAGTGCGATAGATCCTCCACAAAATCGGTACGGTTGCGTATCATCGTCAAGTTCACTGTAAAAGTCGATAAGAAAAAGGGGGGAAATGTTTCAGTGAGTCTCACATTCAAACCCGCACGTTGGATTTTGTCCGCAATGAACAACAACCGTCCCCTGGGGCAGCGTTGTAAAAACAGCGAGAACAGGGCAGCCTGTGTTATCGTTCCGGTTGCAAAAGCACAACCAAACCAGTCGTCGCCTGCGAAGCCAGCTCAGCATTTGAGAGGCAGGAATCCTACGCCCTTGATTGTTGGTTGGCCTAGTAAAGTATTCTAAACCACGCGTACATTAAAAAAAAAAAAACATGCACATACCATGGCACTCTACATGCTTCTGCTCCTCCGGTCCACAGTATAATGTCTGTATTTTCTCATTGGAGTTCAATCCAGTTTTGACGATTACGAAGAGGATTGTCGTTCATTGTGGGATGCTGAGAGTTGTAAACTATAATCCTTTCTTGTCTGAGTGGTATTAAGCAGCTACACAGCCGCTGATTGCGGACACATGGCAGCACGGGATCAAATGAACCCTTTGCAGTTCCTGGTCCCTACCTTTCGCCTTATAGCCACTGTTACCTCCTGGTGTCAGCGTAAAAGCCCGGGCGGTTTTTAATTTATATCTATTGGTATGTATTCCTCTAAACAGCTATGTAAAGAGCTCACTAACATGGTAAATTCGCGCTCCTTCAGCCCCGGCCCTCCACGTCCCCCTCCCATCCCGCACCCCCCCACCAGCTACCGTCACCCAGCTGCACCCAAGGCCTTTCAAGTCATCAATTGTGCAGCGGAAGTTGATTACACTTGCTGGTGACAAATATACAGAGCAATTGACGCTCTCTTGCCTCTCAATGTTCCAAAAGATTCATGAGGGAACCCGGTGTCAATGTTGCCTTCGAAAGTTGTCGAACAAGCCTCAATTCCGTCATACGAGTATACTTTTCCCATCGACGTTATTACTCGACTAACAAAGTGAAAGTCCCCGTAGTAAATGAGCCCGGCGAGTCGGAAAGGGCCTTCGGATGGAATTACGACCTTGGGATTGAAAAGAACGTTCGGTTTATCCACCACGTCAAAACACAAAATGTTCTCGATGTTGTGAGTGATCACGACATCTCCAAGGCATGTACTACATTGCCCAACTGGCTGATGTCGATGGTTAATTTCATGTTGGATAGAGTGCGATCCTCTGAACGTCGTGTACCCAGTAAGAGGTCGCATCTCAAGCCCCCTCTGTTCCTGGTAAGAGTGGCATCTCACACATGTAGTAATTGCTACATCTATGTCTGTTGTGACTGCGAGCAGGTGCTGCGTTAAAGTCCGGATGTCTGCTCCAGCTGTTCCAATTGGGTAGTCGAGAGGATGTAATGACCTTGCAACCTCCCTCCATCTGTTACGCACATAGGTGAGCTCAGATCCTCCTTCTTCATTTGCCATGTCCTTAAACCCTGTCACCATTGCCTGCAGGGGTGCACTAGCTTCTGCGATGTTCTCAACGAGTCGTTGTTCTTCCACGGCCCATAGCCAATGCAAGATATTTGTCCATACGTCATACGCACAACTCCAGTCTTGATTGTCCCACTGCGGTCCAATTGGTGAAGGCCAACTGGCATTAACAAGTGCAATTGCTCTCATGGTAGCCGCTTTCTGGCGTTTCGAAGCTCTGTCCTGGTTTGTCTTTACGCTTCCGTCAATTGCTTTGCGCTTCTCACCCTCGCTTAATGGATATAGCAGTGAAATGTCTAGGACTACATCCTCATGGATGTCTTCACCTCCATCTTGAATCTTAGGATGCCACTCCACGGCGTCGTCGTCCTTGGCCCATTGTCGATACGCACGAATTGTTGCACCACGAGTGTTGAGAACAATGTTGTCAGGTAACGTTCCTTCGTACCTGAGCCTTGTGATCACATCTAGGTAGTTCAGTTCCCGATATTCCTGACGCAGCTCTCCATCTAGCTGCCCGGACACTGTTCCATCCTTAAAGTCGCGCAGGATCAATGTACCTGCAAGACTTGTACCTCTTGACAAGCACGTATAGACGGCCTGGAAACTTTGACATTTCCTTATATCAACAACATTGTAAGTCCGTGTTTTGCCTTGTGATGAATAGTCTGTCATTGAAAAGTTGGGCAGAGCAGGAATTTGTAAGCGGGATATACGCATCCACAGATTGGAAGGTAGTTGAGCCTCAATTGACTGCGACATCTTGGTCAGAGGTACTATGTTCGTCGGTAAGTGGGGTAACTTTACGTCATGCGGGGGCTTAACAAGCTCTACATATAGCACTTCTAGTGTTTGTCTGCCCGGAAACCCTTTGATTCGGCGGGAGCTCCAAGCAACAACTCTTGCTTCTTGTCCGCGGGTGATACAGAGATCAGTTGCTTCGTTGTAGCGAATTAACAATGGCATTCCCTTACAGATCTTCAGACACCCAGGTACGTGGTCGCTCGTAGATGGTCTCTGACTCCATAACGCTTCTTGAATCGAGGTTGTCATTTGCTCAGCGGAGGAGTACACCCTGCCCTCCTTACCTTTGTACTCAGTCCTGGAGTTGGATATCGTGTCCTCGCTGTAGAATTCATATACAGGTTCACCAGCTTTGTTGGCAAATCGAAGTAAGTTAGCCTCATTGTATTCGTCCTTGTCCCGATTTTCTGCTGTGATGATAGAAACATCTCGGAATCGATCGTCATTAATACTCAAATGATGATTCCGACTAGGAATACGGCTTCTGAGTAACGCTCGATCCGCAGGAGTGCAGGCATTGTACCTTAAGTTGATCAGTGCCTGCCGGAATGCCTCTTCTTCCGGTGCAGTTGTCGTTTTTTGCCGCATGTTCTCTTTCAGAATGACAACAGTGGTGAATTGCTGCCAGATCAACTTCCCGATTGTGTTCTGTTGCTCTGTCAGACTTTGGCGGGCTGATTGCAACAAGGTCACCTTCCGACTGTACAGCTCTTTCTCTAGCGGCGGCGGCAGCTGTGCAAAATCACCTGCAAAGATTACGTTTAGCCCACCAAATGGTTTGTCGTATACTCTCAGAGCCTCGCAACACCGAGCACTCATGTCGCATGTGTTCTTACAGCCTACCATAGACACCTCATCCAGCAGAATGTATCCAACTCCGATGAGTCTTTCCATTAGTTCTGGGATACCAGCCATTGTCTCTGACGATGAGCCCCATCCAGATCTTAGTCCAAAGAATGAGTGATACGTCATGCCTTCTATCAAGGTGGCTGCAGAACCGGTCGGTGCTAGTAGCACCAATCGGTAAGATTCGTTACGGATATCGAAGAAAGTCTTCAATGCGTTGAATACCCTTGATTTTCCAGTCCCGCCCATGCCTCCTAAGTACATCAGCAGTTGTTCAGGTGCGGTGCTTGTTGCGTGATTAGCAATGATTCTGAATGCTCTCTTTTGGTCATCATTCAGTGACCATTCCTTGATGACGTCCTGGATCTTCGCCTCCATGTCGCTCTCAGGTGGCACATAGTGTTGCGATAGGTATGATGCATGAACAACATAAGCATCATTGGGCACGCGGTTTGACCCACTACCGTTCTGTGCTGCTATTGCTGTATCCCGTGCTACAAAGCGCTTCTTCCATAATCGGTTTTTCTCCGCAGCTATGATGTGTTTCCACGCCCCGGATCCAAGACCTGTGTCGATTGCAATGCTTGGGAGATTGTGCAACCAGTGAGACTCTTGGCTGCCTGCAGTGTAGTATGTCCAACCTGCTAACTTCAAGTCTTTCACTGTCTGCTTTCCTCGACCTAATATTTTCTTTGTCTTTGGCCCGATGATCGACGGCGTCATCATATCATCTTCTCCATCTCCCCCCTCTGGTCCAGAGTCCAAATCCTCGTCATCTTCATCGTCTCCCTGACGTTTTCCACCTTTAGTTGAGTACGTTTGCCCGAAATCGTCGCAGGCGTCATAGCATTCATATTGCAGATTGAAGTTATTCATTAGTTCTGTCTCTCTTGCACTGAAAGTGTGGAGGTTAAAGGCTTGCTCCCAAGTCTTGTCGGACGATTTTAGATCAATACCTGTCCTCCATGGTGCAAACAAGGTGAGCATTGTCATGCAATAGAATTCTTTGTCACCTTGGTCTTTACGCGGAAGAGCGGGTCCGATGAAGTTTGGTACAATCCAATACCTTCTATTTGCGTCACAAGCAACGGCGTTGGTTTCATACAATGGGTGATCCGGTAAATAGCAAGAGAATTGTAAGTTCTTTGCTTGTTTATGAGTCGCCGACTGATTCATTCTTAGAGAGCATTGAATCCACTCGTATAGAGACACTTTCTCATGCTGCACGGGCCTGAATCTGTAATCGTCCGTGCTTGACTTTCCGACAAAATTCCCTTTGGCACGTGTGAACCGGACGCTCTCATTAGCCTCTTCGTTCAACCCTGGATTCGGACTGTATCCTGACAACCGTTCAATGCCAACGTCTATGAGATCACTAGCTTCCGGAAATATTTGTTCACTGTCAAGAGGTGGCTCCGCGTTGTCCAGCAACCTTCGCCACTCTCTCTCGACGAATGTGAAAAAGTTTCTCCAATAAAAGCACTCGAACTCATGGCTCTTGTAGTGATCTGGATTCCCGAGTAAATATAGCGCTGCCATCGGAGCACCTATCTCCATTTTGGCGCTCAATGTGTTGACTATTTTTACGATCATCTCACGGGCGTCGTTCAGGCTTCCACTCTGATTCGGATTAATACTTTGCTTTGAAGATTCGCTCTTGTCACCAACTAGCTCTGCATTCTTACTGAACACGTTATACATCGAGGAGAATACTTGGTATGTCTTCAGAGCTGGTTTGGTAAAGTAATCAGTGATATATCTCACAGACGAGTTAACGGCGGTTCCAGACTGAAGACAAGTGGTGTCTGTGTTGCAACGGTTGGCAAAGGTTATTGCAGTGGTGACGTCGTTGACCCATTCCTCCCGTTTGCGAAGGTTAATGTGTCCAGTAGCGGAGTCGATCACGGTCTCATTGAATGTGTTTCTGGGGAATCGTGCGGTGCAAATACCGTTCTTGTTGATACACCCTTTCCCTGTGGAGTGCTGCTTGGGCTTCAGCGGCGTGCCAGTTGCTTGAGCAGGTACAGTATTCTTATCTGGTCGATTGTCCTTTCTGCCAAAACATCGATGAACGTTTGACTTAAGATATATTTCATCAAACGTTGATAGGAATCTCTGATACCATTCGTCAGCAGAGCTACAACACTGGCATTTGCACATCTCATCTTCACAGTAAGTGCTTGGTGGAGGCTCAGGAAGCGTCAGCGTGGGGTCCACTTGATAACCTTCTGCAGATCAGTCTTCACGCAATATGGTATGAAGCCCTCGGTCTTTGGAGTCTCTCTCAGGGACACGTTTTTTCACCTCGTCCATGGTTCTGGTTTGAAACTCTCCCACTCGACAGCTCTCAAGGTATGCCGTCAGCTCTCTCTCAAACTCTACGTCCGCAGACTTCAGTCTATCGCGCAGCTCCTGTGGAGTCGGAGCTCCTTCAATCCAGAGAAGTAGATGTAAGTGCAAAGTCATTCTCCCTTGTTGCTCGACAGTTCCATAATATGCAGAGGGCTTACCAAATAAGCCACAACTGGCGCCATTGTCCTTCCATCCGCAAAGATGCTTAATGAAGAGCTGTACAAGAAGATGGAAGAAGCGTGCACAGGCAACTGGATTACGAGTTGCAAGCAATTCTCTAGCTGCAGACGAAGTGAATGTGGGTGTATACTCCAGATTGTGTCCCGCGTAGTACAAGCAGATTGGATGTTTGATGTCAACAGGAGATATAGTGATAAACCATTGAGGGGTATTTATGAACGATATTAGCGACCATACTTCATTTCTCTGATACTTCTTCGATGTGATCGACCCATCTACATGTCCCCCGACGTATTCTATATGGTCCAAGATGGAAAAACACCTCTTCTCCTGGGGTGTAGAGGGTATCACTCGACTACCATCCTTCTGTCTCTTAATTATTGAAAGCAAAACATTGGGGTCTAGCTCACGAATTGCATCTGCAACACGAACAAAGTTATTTCTTTTGACCATCATGAAACTGCCCGAGGTGCTTTGTTTAATTAGCTGATGATTGAAGGTGACAATCACGAACCCCGCATCCGCTTGAAAACGCTTATCGTGATACATCAAAAGCCACTTTATATAGCTCTCCTTCGATATGACGCCTTTGTGCTCCGTTTGGTCAATCCCACCTTTACCGTAAGGGAACAAGTGTGGAAACATTTGCGGGTATAGAGACGGATTATTGAAAATTGACTCTGGTGATTCAGCGTGCCCAACACCCAGTAGGCTGTTGAACTTACGTGAAATAAGGCGCTAGTTCCAGCGCTTATGCAACGGATCAATCACTTAATCAGTATTATGCAGTTATACTGAATAATAAGTAGATAGGCAGTTCTTCTCGTAGTTCTTCAGCATTGTTGTGCGTCATAAGCTCACTAATGCTTAAAGCACATCTTAAGCACGCAATGCTCAGTCATCCTTGTGCACAGACCACTAGGTGACTTTGTGTGATGTTACTGTCACATATTCGAGTAGTATATAAACCATGTACTTTGGTATAGATAATACTTGAAGCACTTGCATACAAGCCAAGTCAGTAGTATAACCACCTACAAGCATCACCAACCACCACTACGTTCTAAAGTACAAGGTATGACTTCCCATACTCAGTATACATGCAACTGCGCTCAGCGTGGTCTCGCACTACCGTGTGAGAACTGCTGTTTGATATAGGCTGCCCCCGTTGTGAACATGTTGTAGCGCGATCGCTTTCCGTTGCGTCGACGACATGGTTGAGTAGCATTCCGAGGTGAGACCGTGAACTGTAAATGGGCATGGCCCACTAGTTGTACCCCTCTCTTCTTCATTGAACACACTCTTCGCGGCGTCAGGAATGTTACTCTCTCCTTCGGTCATCTTATGGAAAATAACCTGCACGGGTACTTGCTCTATTCCATACGTATCCAAGGCACTATAGTCGATCTCAACGGATCGGTAATCCCGGTGGTTCAGTCGGAGCCATTCCAACGCTTTCTGAACCTTTACTCTTTGGACAAGAACCGGTGTTCTCTTTAAATCTTCTTCGCTAGGCGCTGATACTCCTGTGAAAATCACGGCCAAAACTTCATTCAGGTCATCTCGAGAAATGGGTAACTTGTCGTATATCTGCATAGTTGGGTGCTCAAACGCGATCACGTTGGCAACCATCTTAGCATGTCCATTAGACACACGAACGACGGACCTGCTGAACCGGACCTTAGATATCAAAGTCTGTTCTGCAAGGGTTAGGTTTTTTAGGACGACCGGGACGTCCCCAATCCACAGATGGTTCGCCAAGGCCATCTTGGGCCGCCTGTCATTCCCAAGATCGTTTGCACACGGTTGACAGACCGTATCAAGAGAGCGATCTAATACGCACCCTGGAATGTCGATGACTCCTTCCATGATATTCTTCCTCTCTTGTTTGGCAACATTGGGCTCCTCAAGCAAGCCTAGATGTTCGCCGATATGTTGCAGAGGTACTACACCACTCCTGAGTTTTAATTGACCACACACGGCGCACCCGACTTCTTCGAGCGCGCTCCTTGATATATCTTCACAGTAGTCCCTCATGACAGTCGCAATATCCCTCTTTGTGATGGGACTGGGTGGGAACGTCCCTTGGTCCGGTGCATTGAATTCAGGCCAAGTAAAAGGTCTACTGTCTTCTTGGAATGGAGCACCCTCTTGTTTTATCGTTGACCTCTGTTGCTTGCTTGGAATAGCCTGTAGAACGTAATGAACAGATAAACAGCCTTGACATCGGTGACGCCAGAGCAAGTTCTGACCCTTTTCTTTGTTCCGCGATGGTACCTTGACCTTGTGCACGGCTCCCAAGCTTTGCATACCCTTTATCGTTAAGAATTGGGTCATAATTTGCAAAGGTATGTCACTAACACAAATCTGATATGGACCGGTTTGTGCTGGCAGCTCAAGTGAGGCTTTCACTACTTTGAAGCCCACTTCACTGTATCCTAATTCATCAGGTGTCAAAATGTCGGCAAGTACTTCATTTGACAAGATCTTACACGTTTCGGGAAATGATGGATCTTCGATGTCGAGAGCAGTGCTCTCGCTGTCGTCCAGATAGGGTACAAGAACTGCGATTGAGTCGGCACAGCCCTCCGCACAAGCATGTCCGCTCAACTTCTCTGTCAGGCCAGCACGGACGTCATCCTTGCTTGTTCGAACTCGGTGAAGCTTGCACAAATCTCTCAACTCGTTCACATTGAGCATTCCAATCAAGCTCTGCATTGGAAGATCACAGATTACCGTGCCCTTTGCCTGTTCGATTTCCTCAGCCCGTTCACGGGGCACGTATCCCTTTAGCTCATACTCTTGACAATCAAATAGGATTGCGTTGCCATCGAGATCTCGCACCGCTTGAAGGTCCACTTGATTCATCTTCCTTTCCTTTCTTTTATGGACTCCGCCTCCATACTGACGTCCGGGCTCATTATCTGTATGTAACTCTCGATAGGTTTGTGAAAAGGCGTAAGCCTCGTTAGCCATTGTCTGTTGTGCTGGTAGGAAAGGGGTTCGAGCAAGGTTTTCTGGAAATCGCTGGATACCACGTGTTCTTTTCACACGGTCCGTTGCCGATCGGCATTGATAACAACAACGCTCGGTCAATGGTGGTCGATGCTGTTGGGATTCAGACACATAATGGAATCTGCTAAAATCTGTTAAAATCTGTTAAATCACTCAGGGAATTCAGATGGCCTCGGACCATGCCGCGCAAGGCGTCGGCCCATAAAACAACAAGTTGGGGTCTGCTCGAGGACTGCCGACTTAGAGGCGCGCTGCCACATACCAGAGATTAGGGTTTAGTACGTTAGCCGGATGGCACCGCTTCAGATCAAACGGTCTGTCTCGCAGCTGAAAGGCCTGATTTCACCACTAGGCATTTGGGAAGGGTTCCTAGGCACTTATGGTACCCTGTCTCTCGC
>SDEE01000828.1:0-20297 GCA_004126415.1 Candolleomyces aberdarensis
AGTCAAAAACTCAAAAAAATTGGGTCAAAATATTGGCCACCCCCTAAAAGTCTATGGAAAAACTTCGGAGATGTGTTTTTTGAACGTATTCGCAAATCTGAGTTCGCTCTCCAAGAATCAAGAAATTCTAACGAGCGGTTCGTGAGAAACCGGACTTGCAAGTTTTGCTTGTCCACGACTGTACGCTCGAGTATATGTAGCCGTTCACCCACGTCCAGTCGCGCGACCTCAACATCTCCATTAGTAGCAAAACGTCGATCACTTCGCCTGGATTTACAACGAAAGGAGACTTCCGGCCAAGGTGGTCGCCGATTACCAGGACCTCGCTTTTGGCTGACGCGGAATCCGACTAGGCGATTGGATAGGGCGAATGGGAAGAAGGGTGAGGTGAAGAGGGCCCTGGGTCTCTCCGTTTCATTCAGGAAACGAGTGGTTCATAGACAAATGTCCTTGCAGGTTTGAGATCGATCCTAGTTCTATGAGGAAACCCTGTGGTTCAAAAATTACTATCACGCGAACTATCGAATGAAGAGAGGGCGGCAACCGAAGCGAAAGAACTTGGTGAAAAGATGAAGCTTGTTGACTACGCGCGTCTTCTCTGGGAAACTGATCCATTCCCCTGTCACGATCTTGGTGACTTGACCTCGTTTGGGCTTTAAGTTCCACAGAAAGCTCTTCAGATCGACCTCGGCTATCATGACTGTCATGGTTTCAAGAAAATGGACGTCGGTTTCCGTTGTTCTCTAAGCTGGCACGGGATGACCTACGTCTGCCGTCTCTTGTGAGAAAGTGGTTTCCCTCAAATATGCGTGCACTCTCCGGCAAAGTCTACTTCACTCCTCATTGGTGAAGGTACCTCAAATCTTGTGAGAGTCAATCAGATTTGTACTATTGGCGGACTCTCACGGAGCGACCCTTTAACTAGCTCTCTGATGCTTGCAGGGTTCAAGAACCTGGGCCTTATCGGCAACCGCTCGACGATTTCATCTGATGTTGAACGGTAGTCATCTGATAGCACGGCTGCTTGTGTGTATATATAGTCTAATTCTAAAGCCTTTCCGATGTCTTACGGTCAACTGAACGGTCTTTCTGCTTATTGGGTAAAAATTGTGCAACCATTATCAACTTCGATACATACACCTTGATTGATGGGGATTTTGATGGGGTGCAAAGAAGTCTCACCTCAACCCCTTCTCCTCGCTTGGCCTCACGGCAACACTACACCTGCAACATACAAACGATACGATTTCCAGTCTTTATGCCTCCAGAATCATCGCCAAGCCCATTGGCTCGCATTGAAATTTGGGCTTTTTTGCCTCCGTGAGATGTTTGATGATGTCCAAGAGATCTCAGTTAAGTTCCGCCTGTCATTGCCGTCGGCCAAGAACTATTTTGCTTCCGCTTTATCGTTTCTTTCTACACCGGCGGCTATGCGCCTTTGTCCGATACAGTTTGGCCAGGTTTTTGGATTCTCCTCTTGAGATCGAGGGTGAGGGACGTCGGTGAGGGACGGTGAGGGACCTTGCAGGGTGCAGCCACGGCATGACCTAATGCCAGCTAAATAGCGCATAGCCTGGAGAATGCAAAATCGTAGATGTATGGTGATTGGTCACACGGTGGCGGAGCCCAGCTGAATGGCGAATTCAAAGCCATTCAGTTGTGCCTTACGGTGTACACTCTGAGTATGATCCCGTCTGCCGGTACCGGTATCCGGTCAGATCACACAAGTGACAGGTATATATAGCCCTGGATTAGCTTCGCCGTCGATAGGTTCCCCCTTCCCCTTACTACGCTTAGCGACATTGAACCCAAAGTGTAATCTATCTGTCTATTTTCTCCTCCATCCTTTCTTTTTTCTTTTGAGGCCTTGCCTTTTGGCACCCGGAGTCATCATGGCCTACACTCAACGGTTCACGCCGACCTTCAAGCATATGTTCGGCGCTCTGCTGATTTCGACCTTGTTGACGCTTGCGTAAGTCCTATCACTTTTTTTCTGTCACCATGTATCTCTTTGACGGCGTCTTTCTTCCATTCTAGCATGTGGGGAATATCAGTCGTGAGTTGCTCACTAGCTTCTTCTTTTCCGAGAAGCTTACTTGTGGATCTTAGTCGATGGTAACGAGCTACTTCTGGAGGCACGCTCGGAATGATGGGATTATTCTCAAATCAACTATCTCTATTCTCATGTACGTTCTTTCGCGTGACACGCTTGGGCGACCTGGCTGACTTCCGGACCCGGATATTCGATAACTAGTATATTGGGGACTCTCGAGACGGCGTTCAACTGCCACCAAGTATACGACTTCTTTATCACCAAGCAAGACTCGGCCATGAACACGGGGGTCAGGGATGTGATTCCTGCGTAAGCTCTCGAGTCCTATTTACCTTCTTGAATGCATGCTGACTCGAATCGTCATTTCAAGCTCGGTTCCGGTAAGTATCTTTTCGCTAACTTGCGAGACAGTTCTGACCTGGACGTAGGGAAAAACAGCCTGTATTGTAAGCCTCTCAATATCTGGTCACCCGCTTGTTATCTGATGAGCTCCCTTGAAAGCTCCTCGTTACCTTCTTCTCTCAGCTGTAGGTTTCGCCAAGCCTGGTCCATTCTACTGGATTCCACTGACGAGTTTGCGTCACGCTCATAGATTCTATGCAAGCCGAATCTGGTTTTGTGAGTTTACCAGCCTTGTTCCTGAATGTGACTAAATGTTTGTTTATCAGTCGGGAGTTCACTCAAGACCATCGTTCGATTCACTGTCTTTCCAATTGTGAGTCCTTTTCTCGGTCGCGTAGATCGGGCTAGCTAACGCTCCTATTTCAAGCTTGCTCTCACATTTCTTCAACTCGGTCTGTCATAATTTCCTCAGTTGTGGGACGGTCGACTGAAATCTAGATCCACAGGTGGCGGACTGGGTACGTGATACTGTCAGAGACCTTGAAGTCGCGTTGAAACCTCATTCTCACATTTCTTGGCTCTCAAGTGCAAGTCGTTATCATGTAAGCGATCATTTTAACGTTCTGTCCACTTTCCTCGTTTGATTAACAGTCGACAATAGGTCCGAAGCCAAGCTATACACGGCCATGACGGGAAAAACCTATACACTGCTTGTAGGCATCCACTCCCATTCATGCATTCCTTGTGCTTCATCTACTTTGGTTCGTTTTGTCTTTATAGCAATCCATGTACATCCATGGAGCAGCCGCGGCAGCATGTGATATCTTGATCACCGCGAGTCTGGTGTTCATTTTCCGGGCCACAGGAGTCCATGGCACGAAAAGGTGCGCCACTAACCTCTCTTAAAAAAATAAATCCTTCATATATCATATCGTCTAGAACACGAAATCTCCTTGAGAAGCTCATAATTTATGCGATAAATCGAGGGATAGTGACATGGTAAGCACAAGCCGCTCTTTACACGTCGAGGTAAAGCTGATCCTTGTTCCACTGGTCCAGCGTGCTCGCGTTGCTGAGTATATTCCTGGTTCGTCCCCTCCGCTTCCAGTCTTTCGTCGATGTTACCGTCCTGATCACTGCGTGAACGAAAGTTTGATTTTGCTTCAGGGACGTACTATTAGTGAGTCGCCTTCTCGAGTTCCAGTGCAATCGAATTTCTGACCTCGTCGTTCCCAAAGCCTCATTCCTTTCTCCTGCAATACGCACGGTAAGCCTTCGCGTTTTGTCCCTTGTTGATATTCTGACGGCTCTGGGAACCGTCGCTAGTCTACGTCATTTCTGTCACCAGCATGTGCGTTGCCACCCTGAATCTCATCCTAATTGGCCTCACTCACCCTCGTCTCGTTCAGGTTGATGGCGAGAGAAGGGCTGCGTCAAGACCTCCAGCGTTCCTTCCAATCGTCCGACCTCATGATTTCTTTCAACAAGTCCGTTTTTCAAGACCCAACATCCACCACTGGGAGCAGCAGAGGGACCGACGTGTTGCAAGCTAGCGAAAAAAATGGTGAGTCCTTCCGTCTTTCGGCGCTATGTGCGACGCCGAGTTCGTTCACTCATCTGTGATTTAGAGGATCCATCGACATCAAAGAGAGATGGGGCATTGGACGAAGTTTAAGTACGATTCTTTAGGTTGGATCTGTAGAATTAGGGTAGGGTTGCAAAATGAGGGTTAGATCTCGGCGAGTTTGCAGGTAGACGATAACTCTCAATTACATCGAGTCGCAAATAGTCCCCAGATTTATGGATGGGCGGTCACTGCAGTTGATTTGAAACGAGCCTATGCATTCATATGCTTCCGAAAGTCACCCCAGGGTCTGAATGTCCTGGGTCTGAATGTCCATCCACGCCCGTTGAAGTAAGTGAAAGCAAGTGCGAGAATCGTCTACGTTGAAAGGAAGCGAAAGTGTCAAGGTCGATGAATGATGCATCGTACTAGGTGAGTAAGCATCCCTTACCCGTAAGCTAAGAGGACAAGGTGATTGCCAATGGAGCTTGGAAGAAGGGGGTAACCTGGTGAGAAGTTGGCGGGAGAGAACGAACGGTGCCTCGGCCAGTTTGCTCTTGGTTTATTTTGTGACGAGGTAGAGCTCACCACACTATACAGAGGATGCGGTGGGTGGGTAGGAAAAAGTTTTGACTCGACGGGGTAGGGATTGGGTGTGAGATCCTATATGCAACGCGTGAAGCTGACGCGTCTGCCGCGCTGAGCAGAACAGTGTCTCACAGAGCTGTATGGTTTTACCATTCCTCGGTCGGCATTCTGCCTCCATTGACCTAGTATAAATTAAATTATCTTTAAACAATACTACATATCTTTCTGTCCCGGTCCGCGAAGCTCACTCTTCATTTCTCGCACCGCCGAGATTCCCGGCATCTCCATTATCAAGCTCATAGCTCCCGCTGGTAGTTGCCGGAGCGAAAAGTAAGGCTGAACCGTGAGTGCGACGTACATCCTGGTCGATCTGCGTATCAGCCTTTAGGTCATTTCTAGTGGCCGTCCTGTGCATGTTGAGTATTAGCTGGTTGGCAAGGATTGGATAAGCGGTGCTGCGGAGGCTATTTGGTCAAGGTCCAACGCCGTCAATAGTGGTCATTGTTCCTAGTTGTAGCAGGTGAGCGACGCACCTGCCCAAAACGAAGTATTCATCCTGGACGGGGAATCCGGGAGTGTAGAAGATTGCAACGAGCATCCCCATCACTGCGAGGTTGGAGATTGTCAGACATCAAACAAAAAAAAGTCAGTGAAGGAACTTGCGTCGATATGCCGACCTTGGGACACTCACGGCAAGCGGCAATATATAGCACCGCCCCATCTCTCCTCATTACTCTGATTAAGGAATTGTTTTGGTCTCGGTATCGTTTGTAGAATGTGAGCACGCCAAAAAGTGCCGTTACTGCCCACATACGATCACAGTCAGACACTTTCAAGCACCGCGTGCCATTGGTATTGACACTCACAACCGTCACGAACCAAGATATTATAGGCGCTCATCGTAAAACCTTTCGGGTCCCCGCTCGTGAACGTACACTTGAAAGTTTCAGGGAGGTATGGAGATCGAACAGCTGTCATAGTGTGAGGTATTTAGTTCACAAAAGCGACTATCATGGTGCCATGCAGTATAACATGATGGACGCACCGCTGCCAGAGGTGAAATGGAGTGTGATGCCGACAATGTGCACTGTAAAACTGCACTGGGTCAAGGATGATTTGGATTGGATTTGATCGGTGAAGGTGAGACGGGGTGGCTCACAAAGTAAGGTGCGAAAATTGCGAACAGCCACTTCTTTTTGGCACCCAGGAGCGCATACAGACAAAGGAGGATGGAAGCAACCGCGGAGAAGGTCTGAACAATCCCAAAAGCTATAGGGACCAGATCCAATTGTCAGATATGACAGGGTAGGCAACAGGCTCAAGTTACCATTTCCGACGATGTTGACGACTTCACAGGACTGAAACCCGGAGATAGTCAGCAGGCTGCGGTCTATTTGGACAATAGCCCAGGTACCTTCAGGGATATGGGAAGCTCAGACGGAAACGCTCCTATCAAAAATTGAACGGCGGTCTACTAGTCAGTCCAACGTTCTTGAGTAGCCAAAAGACGTACCGAAAAGCTCGAGGATAATCCTCGCAAACACCGAATACCGCGTCATCAAGAAGAGAATTTTCCCAAGACGCCAGGGCTCTGGCCAGATGACGGAGACCTCGTCATCCATGATTTCAAAGTAGTATGACAGCTAGGAGACGAAAAATACGTTGAGCAACCCTGTGGAACCGTATATTACTACTCACGTAGGTTATATAGCTCGCCACTATGGGATAGAATCATGTCATGGCAAGGACACGATATATAACCAATGAGCAGCTCACGCTTGACGTACTGGCACTCAAGTTAGTCATGAACAACAGCAAAGCAGAAACATCTTACTCACACCCTGGATAGTGACCTTGCTCGTAAACCATATAACATACTCCCTAATCTCTTCCGCAGTAGGTGGCGAAGCGGTAGACATCCTCGACAAGCAAGCGGCAGCAGGTCAGCCTGGGTAAAGAAAGCAAGAGAAGAAAGAAGAAGTCCTTCACTAAGCGACCTATGATGGGATACATATATATCTGGATTGAAATGTACCAAACGCATGGGCGCGACAGCGGATGACAGCCAAGGGGGGATCCCCCGATCACCCCGAGCGAAGCCATGTTTCGTCTGGGCCATATCATTGCCGGATCCATCGGTTGGCTTGTGAACGTCAAGAAACAGCTCAATGCCCTCGGTTGAACTATATACGTCAAAGTACCTATCACCTTGCCTGTTCGCCCGGGCGTGGTGTAGATGCAGCAGCACACCCGCTCTATGTTCTGAATTCTCAAGAAACCAGGTGTCCTGGTGTCGTTCAGTTTTCGGTTCCTGATTTCCCGAAGCAGTCAACTGTCAGACTAAGTACCCGAATGACAACGTGATCGGGTCAGTTGACGCCGTGGCGCTGAATTTGAATGCAACGTTGAACCGCCCGACTCAGCAATGCGCCACGATCGCCACTTCGAGGCCTCACTGCTGAGATCCAACTTTACTGCGGTCTGCAGAATGTGTGCAAAATGAATCCAAAGAATCTTATTTTCTGAAAAACCTCTTGCAACGCGCAAAAGACAATTATTTGCGTATTGCCACCTGCAAAACGCTAGATTCCGCGTATTGCAGGCCGCAAAAGACAAATAATCGCATTTTGCATCACATTTTGGCCCAACGCAGAATAGTATCAAAAATTTCTAATATAAGGATGCGTTTTGCAGCGATCTTGCCGAATGCAGAAAAATTGGATCCCAGCAGTGAGGTGAAGTCAAATGAGCCTTTGGTCAGGGATTGACTTTCTGAGTTTGCATTAGCCTTTTCACTTCTTGAATACTACTCTTTTAGAAATATTGAGTAGCGGGCCCAATGCGAGTAACCTAGGATTCGGGGGTCTCGAGTTGAAGAGTCAAGCGCATACTTCGAATTCGAGTAAGCTAGCGTACGAGAGTAGTATTGATATCCCAGAGAATTCATTTGGAGAATGGATTGGGGCCCGTAAGAGTTATCACGGTGTAGTTTACTAACTCTTCACGATGAATATGGATCAGTACGACGTCGATAGAACCTCGGAGGGACTCGGATATCTGATCAATTTGGAGCTCTATGCATCGTTTGAATCCCACTCGTTGTACAACACATCAGAGGCCGCCTAGCGCTGTCCTGTTTGGCTAGTCTTGATCCCTGCGTGCATACTTGAGGGCGCGCGCGGGGTCAACAATTTTGCATCACCCAACTGTCCCTTCTCGACAACAGTGAAATTCACCATCAGTTTGGCCAACGTTCCAATTCATCACTTAACCCTCTACCGCAACACTTCCCATTCGCCTCTCCCTCGACTCCTTCCCTTAATTCCTGAATCACATGTTGAAGGACGCACAAAAATGGTGTGTGGGCACCAGCTGTTCGTGCTGTCGGTCACGGTGGAAGGGCGCTTCTAGTACCTTACAGACACGACCGAAAGCCGAGTGTAATTTTGTGTATCGCTCCTTCTGTCGATCGCATTGAGCACAACCAACGTAACAACTCCAATTTGCCTGAGGGAGAGAGTGGTTGAGGTACGCAGCTGTGAGCACTGACCTGACATGCACCGAATTCTCTGCTGTCGAGAATCCTACGATATGATAAGATATAGACTCGCTGTATACTCGGCCCTGTGCAAGTTGCCGTTGTGGCTAACATATTCCTCTATTGAAATTCTACAGGATTGTGACACGAAATCACATATAAGTATACATCGCAGAAGTAGCCCGTACTGCCCCTGAGCCTAGATGGTGAATTGAGAGGCATCCATTGAATACGGCCCTGGGAGCTATTCGCCCTACCTTCCCTACGAACTTACTCGAGGACAGAGCCTCCTTCGAGGTCAAACTGATCAGGTTCTTTGTCGAGACTCATGCGGCGAAAAGAATTTCATTGCAGCACGAGAGGAGATCAAAGAGAAGGCAATCTCTAGGTTCACAACGAGTATCAGAGAACGAGAGAAGGAGGTATCCGAGGTGTACGCAAGACGTTCAACTAAACAAGCACTAGGGGTTCGATCAACAACAGACCCCGGCTAGTACACAGAAGCAGCAGTAGGGTAATAAGTCAATCGGACCGCGGTATTAACGATTAAGAAACGGGAATCAGAAGAAAAAAAATCTCCAGATGCGACCTCGCTCGATCAATGAGGAGTCGAGGACGAGTATGACAGGGTACATCGCAGATTGGTGCAGAAGAGTGACAAATAACATGGAAAAGAAGATAGAGGACACGCGCGAATCGAACAAAAGAGCTGTCAGTCAGAGTAAATCTATGTTTTATCGGGGGTATAAATAATGGAAACGAACGCTTCCCCTTGCCATTCCCCACCACTCCTCCTCTCTTGTCCCTCCCTTCCCTCAGCCTACTTACCACCGCCCACTCAACCTCCAGACCTTCTGCAGCTCTCCCATCTATTAATAAAGCTGTTATCGCCTACGGCTCCAAATAACTCGGGCACTTAATCCCACATCACCCCCACAACTCTCTTCATGAGCCACTTGAACCTTGCTACACACCCATCACAAAATTCAGGTGCAAAGGCTGGGTACTGTTCTCCGTCCACTTTCTCAGGATCTCGAGCATCCGAAGCGAGCATAGGGAGGTAGGTATATCAGAAAAAATAGACAGTAGAGATGGTAGAGATCGAAGGTGTGAGGGCGGGCGGCGGGGACTAGCTTGAGGAGATAACAACATGGGGAGGTTGAGCGAAGTTCGGAGCGTTGGCGTTACCGCTGTTAAATTAACAAGCATAATGTTAGGGTTCGCCTGTCCACGCGCTCCGCCTATCGCAACCGCCCCGTAAATACGCGAACCCACAGTCGTAGTCGTCGGCATCATTTCAAATGCGGCGAACACCCTTCGCGGTCTTCAAGGGGAATGGTATTCTGAGCTTGATGCACATCCTTTGCTCCCCCCATCTAACGTTCGCCATCGTCCCCTTCAGCTCGTTAACAGCAGACCTCCCACCCAGCGCTGTCGAGCAATTTGTCGATGTCAAGTGAGCTGATAAACATGTCACGGAGGATACGAGCCTTGGCATGTCGAATTCCCCTGGGAGTCCGAAGAGGATGAGAGGAGGCGGTCAATTGGGCGTTGGGCAGAGATTGGGTGCCGTCATATTTCATAGGGAGTTGCAGGAAGCCTTCCGCTCTGGGGATTGTGGTGGGTTTTCGTGGAGTTCGATGAACCTTCAACATTCTCAGATAAGGCCAACAAAACGGAAGGAATGCACGAAAGAAAGAAAGAATAGTGGGACGTACTCTGGGGCTAATGAGGCATTCGAGAAGTATCGCACATTCTGCGTCGAATCATACGTCTGCACGACCGGACAGCCCTCCAACACATGGCTTCTGTCAGGCGGCGGCAGGAACGAGCATATCGCCGAATACTAGGGCTCGGAAGCGTAAAAAGGCCCGGAGCATTGATTTCCTAGGGGATCGAGAACGAGAAGGCATACATGGTAGCACGAAGTATAGAGTTCTCGCGTGCGCCGAAAGTGAACAGGTTGAAGACGGCAGACGGTGTGGTTCTTACAGCTAATTCATTATCGATAGACCAGATTGCGCCGCGCTCCCTTTTTGACATTTGTTTAGTTGTGGAGCGTGCAAACAAACATGATGCCCAAATCTGGTGAGGGCAAACGATTTCAACCGCCACCTTCCTCAGCGCAATATCTTCTCAATATTATGCCGGTAGCTCCCTCGATGTTTTTACACCCAAGGTACGTGGACACATCGTTACCAGGTGCTCCTTGACCTCTCTTGGAATGTGTCGACCATTGCTTCTGGCCATAGTGGAAAGAGGAGGAGATGTTAGAATTCAACCACAGCCAACTGACGCGATGATCATGATGTCTCCATACCATCCCAACCACACGTCCCAATTCTGTTTGTTTGTCACCTGCGCCACTGCTCCACAACTAAACAAATATCAAAAGGGGAGCGCGGCGCAATCTGGTCTCTCGATAATGAATTAGCTGTAATTTCAAGTGGCGCCACTTCGCAATTCGGCATACTCGGCTCAAGATCCGAGGGATGCTGGGACCTGATCCCCGACTCCACACAAAGTGTGGGGAGGGTTCTGTTCCGACAAAACGTAGATCCGTTCTGCAAAACTCGGAAACTTGTGAGAGCATTGCCCCAAATATAGGCTCATGGGAATCTGTCGCCTTAGGTGACCCTGGTCCGTGCGTTATGACGTCATTCCGCTTTCGTTCGAATCACCTTCTTCCCCTCCATTTTACTGTCGAATGCCCATTCCGAAGCAGCCGTCGTGCGTTCCCTGAGTCCTCCTCGCCCAGCATTGATGATTCGGACAGCCTCTGTCGATGGCTGCTTGAATCTCTTCGTCTTCATCCGCTGACATGCGCTTCTTCACATTAAGACGTTGTTTGAGACGCAGTCGCGATTCATGATCAATACCTACCCTTTGACTTGAAAGGTGCATTGCCCTTTGTCACGCCTTTATCTTTCCGAGTCCTCGCTGGTCAGAACCGGGCTCTCTGATGTTTGAGATTGCTTGTCACAGATATTGCTTCTGCCAATACACTACTTGCTTGTACACCGTCATATCTGTCTGTATTGAGAGAGTTGATCGCTGAACGCTGAACAGTTGTTGTCCCTCTCGATCAAAGTACTTCGCCATCGCTCTTTGCGCCTGTGTAAACCTCTTGTGAGGTCGGGAGTCGGGGACTGGCGCCGTGCCGGCTCCGCTACGATCCGATTCCATTCTGACATATAGCGATCGCTTCTCTGGACAGAAAGACTACCTAAGCAACAAGACAGAGACAGCCAGAAGGTAGTAGGTAAAACCATGCATAATGAGCACGATAGACCCTGTTGGTATGAGTTGAAGAGAAGTTTTGCGTCAGGTCTCCTTCTCTAAGTCTCGCTCAGCGTTCGGTAAAACTGCTGGCGCTGCACGCCCTTTCAGAAGCGTATCCTGCTCTCCGTCATAATCACAGCTCCTTCTACCCTCCATGTTCTTGCCAGGTGCAGAGGGCTGAGTCCTCTCGAATTCTTCCTTCATCAAATCAAGGTCAAGAAGAGTATCGAGCAAAAACGCCAAGACGCCGCGATTTTCCTTGGTCTCGAGTGCCCTGAGCTCTGATTCAAACTTTGGATACTTGCTCTTGCATACTCTGCCTAGCTCTTCTTGCTGGTTCTCAAGGCCGTGGAGGATGCCAAACGCACTGGAGGGCTTCGCCCCTTGTGATTTCTCGTAAGCGTTTTGATACATACAATATGCCTCGCTGCAAGGCAAATGAGAACTCACGGAATAGGACCGAAAAAAGAGAGGTGCCGAAAAGGAGGGCACATAGACCGCTGAAGAAGGAGCCAAGACCACCCGCAGCAGAAAACCCACTGAGGACGGATTTCTCGAGATAGTCTTGGACAATCCTCCATTCACCCTGTGGACCTCGATAGGTAACGCGAAGAGTAGATATAGTGGAGTTATCTTGAGGAGAGGCTGCACCGCTCATAGGCACAGTGGACATGTCCGCGATTCCGAAGGTGTTATACACCTAAGATGAGGTGAGAGGACATGCTTAGTCGTGTAGCCACAATCAATATAACTGAGAGGGACTTACGTCTTCTAGCCCAAGGGCGGAGAGTCCTGGCGCTCGAAGCCGCCTCCGAATTGCCAGGTTGACTACACCCATCAGGTGCATCCCTGGATATAGGAGGGTAGGCCGAGTCGCAAAAAGTAAATCTTGCGTGCTATTGGTGAACCCAGGATATACTTGTAGCGACTCTGCGCCTACAATACTGTCCTCCCACCCAGGTCGGCTGGTGTCCATTAAACCACCGAAGTCGACCGTGAGAAACAGGTCTGGGAACATCAGCTCTGCCAACCCCTTCCCCCTGGGGAATCCTATACAAACGCTTAGCAAGTCTGCGACGGAGAAGCGCATGACACGTACTGGTTCCCCTATATGTCGGGTCTGAGCACTGGAAAACAATTATATCTGATGTAATGATATTTTCATAAATCATATCTTCGACGAATTCTTCGTAAACGTTGGATCCTTCTTCGATGATTCGGCAAGTCGGATTACTAGCCTTGCCTTGTACCCTCAAGGGTCTGAGTGTTATCGCGTTGCTCAAATTCCGTTGTTCTGGACTGCGTGTTCTCCATTCCTGCAAACAAATAGGTCATCTCCGTAGCAAACAAGCAAGTAGCCCGGGAAGGCTTACCACTACAACGTTCCACTCAATTGGATGTGAACTGTTGGGTATTGGAAGATCGAGCAGTTGATTTTTCTGGAAAATTCGATACTCCCTTGTTGGTGTCAGATCTGTCTCCGTCAAAGGTCCAACCAGGATCACGACGATGCCGTAGGCGAGTAGGGCCAATATCGCAGTCAGAGTTAACAAGCCTCGCAAGATTGCAATCCACCGGTGTTCGCCGCTTGATCACCACAGAGGTGTAAGTTTGATAGACATGGACACCTGGAAGAAATTTATTTACTTACGGGAGTATTGTTTTCCAGAGTCTAGTTCCAATGATGACTCGAACGAAGTACTTCCACGGTGCAACGGTTGTATCGCCGGAGGTGCCAAAATTACTGTTGCCCCGACTGATGGCCAAAATGTCGGCACGACGAAACAAGGTGCTGCCACGAGCATCCGTCAAGTGGAGCGCTTTTAACAACAGTAAACACCCTAGCAGTATTGTGAGAGCCCAAACGCTCAAACATAGCTCTAGATCGTCCTTGAACCAGTCAAAATAGTATGGATCCAACGAGCAGTAAGTGCAATCTAGATGTGTGATCAAGCCAGATATGACGTTGATTCATTAAATAACTCTGAGTCGTTAAAAGCCGTAGACTCACAACCGAACTCTCCAGCAACGAGGAGGAGATCCATCCAGGTGAACAGAGGTATCAGCTTTGGACCAAGGGTGCTGCAAAAGATGGTTCGTGAGGACGATAGCACTTGATGTAGTCAAATTAGGAGCTACCTTGCAAGATGATGAGCGAGTGTCATGCTGAAAATGATTGTGCGATCCCTCCGGTCTTTGTCATTAAAATACAGTGCCACAGGTGCGGCGATCAAAGTGAGGCGCAAGCAGACAAGACGCAGCGTGGGCTCAACTAGAGCCCTGGGGATCCTGACGGCCATAGGCAATATCAGAGTGGGTACGTCTAGCGTGGATATACCGTATGGAGGGAGTGAGGACCTATGCCAGGGTCTTCGGGCACTGTCAATATATGTTCTATGGTGGAGACACGTGCTAGGCAAAAGGCGGGACACCCAGAATTGCTAAAGGTTCCTTATCCCTATCTTGGCAAAATTGCTCCGTGACACTGTCGCTCATTGTTACAATCCGACGTCTTTCCCCAACCATGTACGCTGTCCTATGAGATCGTGCACTCTGTCGCCGTGAACGCGTCGGGCCAGCCTCATCATTGTAAGTAAATAGACTCACCTCGTTGTTGGTAACCGCCGCGTGCTAATTTGGGAACGAGCAACTCGCCCCTGCAGGATCATAATTAGTGTTACCGGAAGGCGATTTACTTTCTTGAAATGCTCGAAATGCCCATCCACACTCAGAGGAAAGCCCCTATCAGACAAGGTGGCTTTCCACCCCTACTCTCCTGGCTCTGGACTATGGAGCGCCAGGTCATATTGCTGGGTCGAGGCCACAGCATCTGTCAGCCTCCCGTTGGGGGGCTAGCTCCCCTTTGTCCCGATGGGCCCAGAAACCGCTGGTGGCGATGCATGGGCGGGTGCATCGCCACTCAGTAGAAAGCGTAGCACAACTCGGAAGCATCCGTTCCTGACTTCTTGTGCGAGCCCAATGAAGAATGGACGGCGTCTGGCGGGTTGCTCGGACACTGCAAAGTGGAAATCCCCACCGACGAGATCATTGAACCTGTCAATGGCGTGTGCAGTCGTAGAGCCAACATTCGAAAGTACATCGTGCGGCGTTACTACCAGATAACAATGTGACACTTACATCTCTGATGAATATATGAGCTTCGTCCTAAACGCATGTAGCCAATATCATTTGTGAGTACACAGAGCTGCCTCGTCTTTGGTATCTGCCACATTCTATTTCTAGCTTCGGGAGGGAGACAAAACCGATAGTCCAGATTCGTGCGTCTGCGGCATGATATTCACTGGAATGTTTCGAAAAGCCGAACCTATGACCAGCTGCAGCCATGGATGACACCATTGAACCTGTCAGCAGTGTAGTCCCGCTTTCTAAACGAAGGGTGCAGTCAGTTGATACGAGCTCCATCTGACGCGTCTCGTTGCAGGTCGTACTCCTAGAACTTAGGCCCGAGTCTCCGACTCCACGCAAGGTCTGGGAAGGGTTCTGTTCAGACAAAACATATATGCTTCCGAAAACCCTGTTGATTTGTGAGACCATTTCCTCAAAATACCACTGACGTGCAGATAGAAAGCCAATAAATCTAAATGCTGGGGCAGCATCCGAACGAGTCAAAAAGTTTGGGGCGAGGTCTAGATGGCATCATCAAGAAGAGAATCTTCCCAAGTCGCCAGGGCTGCGGCCAGATGACGGAGACCTCGTCATCCATGGTTTCAAAGTTGGAGACGAAAAATACATTGAGCAACTCTGTGGAACTGTATCTTTCTACTCACGTAGGTGAGATAGCTCGCCACTATGGGATAGAATCATGCCATCGCAAGGACATGATATACTGTATAGCCAATAAGTAGCTCACGCTTGATGTACTGGCACTCAAGTCAGGCATGGACAACGGCAAAGCAGAAACATCTTGCTCACACCCTGGATAGTGATCTTGCTAGTAAACCATACAATATACTCCCTAATCTCTTCGGCAGTAGGTGGCAAAGCAGTAGACATCCTCGACAGTTAAGCGGCAGCAAGTCAGTCTGGGCAAAGAACGCAAAGGAAGAAAGACTAAGACCTTCGCTCGGAGACCCTATAATGAAGTACATAGATAGCTGGATTGAAAGTATGGAAAATTCACAGAGTGGATGGGCGCGACAGCGGATCGACGGCCAACTTGAAGGGGGGGGGGGGGTCACCCGATCACCCCGAGCGAAGCCGTGTTTTGTCTGGCCTTATCCTTGCCGGAGAATCCTACGATATGATATATATTCGCTGCATACTTGGCGCTGTGCACTTTGCCGTTGTGGCTAGCAAATTCCTCTATTGAAATTCTACAGAATCGTGACAGTAAATGACATATCAGTATACATCGCAGAAGTAGACGGTACTGCCCCTGAGCCTATTAATCTCAGGCCATCAGATTTTATGATTGCTTTTCTCGCGTAGACTAATGTCAAAACTCTTAGAATACGATTGGATTCTCGAGACAGATTTATCAGGATGTCTTACCTTTCCCCCTTCATTCCTTCAGGCTCGAGCAGTTATTTTGGACCCACATTCCCTTCGTTATAATTCGTCTCGCCTCTCGCCGTCATTGATCTTGTCTACACTTAGAATCGTCATAAATACACTCGTTCTGTCCCTTAATACCTTGAGCAATCAGGTATCGAGCCATCATTCTCTCGAGCTCTTGTCATACCTCATTTAAATTCACACTCCTACAGAGGTCTCTCTCACGCCGTAGGTTGGTAGTTTTCACTTAAACCCTTTCTACTCTAATTGCAACCACGTTACTCGCCACAGCTTTGGTGAGCCGGCAGCCTAAGTACAGCTTCACAGGAACAATTCGAACGAATGCGCGAGTCTCGGCCTTGAGAGAGTAGTACGGAGGCCACTATGACTGAGACTAAAAGCCAAGTAAAAAAAGGCCAGAATACGTTCTTGTGTTGCAAATGGCATACTCTCACGTAGAGAGTTTGCAAACTGTTTGTCGTGGGGGTCAGCTCTGCTGCCCATCGAGCTCGAAGGCTCAGTAGTGGTTAACTCTTGTTTCGCGGCTTCCTAATCGCAAAATGCATTTTGAGCTTCCTCAACGGCGCTATTCACAGATCCTTGCCCAGGTTATGCTGCCTAGAAGGAATGAGGTTTAGTAAGGTCTCTTGGTTGAACTCTGCCGCGACCAAACGTACAGTGAGAGAGGGTTCCGTTTTCTGCTCAGAGTGTTGCGGTACCTGACGGAACTGCCAACAACGCTTGCCTGACATTTCCCCTTCACAGACACAGACCTGACAGTACTCTCAACAATGCTCATCTGCATACCTGACAAGATTTATTGTGTACAAACCTGACAGATCTTGAATCGATGCGCAACCTGACGAAAGTGTAAAGAGAGCCTGACCTATCTCATATTGCATTCTGACCTGTACACATATTAGACTTGGTAGCCTGACACAAGCTCCACCATGATGGGGAGACCTGACAAAATGTGACCATAATTTTGCGTACACGCCGAAGCTTTGCGACCAATGAAAAAATCTGCCAAAAAATGACGCCGCAGAAGCCAACCTGCGCCAAAATATATTTTTTTACCCAATATGTGTGGCATAATAATTGAGACGTCCATTGAATGCGGCCCTGGGAGATGTTCGCGCTACCTGCCCTACGCACTTACTCGAGGGCAGAGCCTCCGTTGAAGTCAAACCGATTAGGCTTTTGGTCAAGGCTCGTGCGGCAAAAAGAATTTCATTGGAGGACGAGAGGAGATCAAAGAGAAGGCAAAATCTAGGTTCACAGCGAGTATGAGAGCACGACAGAAGGAGGTAGCCAAGGTGTATGTAAGACATTCAACTAAAGAAGCGCTAGCGTTTCAAAGATCAACAACGGGCCCGGACTAGTACACAGAAGCAGTAGAGTAGTAACTCAATGGGACCGCGGTATTAGCGATTGAGAAACGGGAATCAGAAGAAAAAATCTCCAGATGCGACCTCGCTCGATCAATGAGCCGAGGAGGAGTATGACGCAGACTGGTGCAGAAGAGTGACGAGGAACACGGGAAAGAAGATAGAAGACACGATCGAATCGAACAAAAGAGCTGTCAGTCAGAGTAAATCTATGTTTGTATCGCGGGTATAAATAATGGAAACGAACGTTTCCCCCCTGCCCCCCTGCCGTTCCCCACTCCTCTATTGTCCCTCCCTTCCCTCAGCCTGCTCATCACCGTCCACTCAACCTCCAGACCTTCTGCAGCTCCTCCCATCTACTAATAACGCTGTTATCGCCCACGGCTCTAAACAACTCGGGTACTTGATCCCACATCACCCCCGCAACTCTCTTCATGAGCCACTTGAACCTTGCTACACACCCATCAAAAAATCCAGGTGCGAAGGCTGGGTCATGTTCTTCGTCCACTTTCTCAGGATCTCGAGCATCCGAAGCGAGCATAGGGGAGTAGGTATATGGAAAAAAGCAAACGCTAGAGACGGTAGGAATCGAGGGTGTGAGGGCGGGCGGCATCGAGGAGGTAGCTTGAGGAGACAGCTTGAGGAGGTTGAACGAAGTTCAGAGTGTTGGCATCGCCGCTGTCTAATTGACAAACACGGCGTTATCGTTCGCCTGGCCACGCGCTCCGCCTATCGCAATCGCCCCGTTATTGCGCGGTCCCAGCGGCGTAGACGTCTGCATCGCTTCGAATCTGGCGAATACCCTTCGCGGTCTTCAAAGCCTGTCCGCTCTTCTTAAGGAGAATGTTATTCGGCGCTTGATGCACACCCTTTGGTCCACCCATCTAACGTTCGCCTTTCGTCCCCTTCAGCTCGCTAACCGTAGACCTCCCGCCCAGGGCCGTCGAGCACTTTGTTGATGTCGTGTGAGCTGATACAACATGCCACGGAGGATACGAGCCTTGGCATGTTGAATTCCCCTGGCAGTCCGAAGACGAGGAAAGGCGTGTCCTCGACGGAAAGGGTAGTGCATGTCGAATCACGGGTGTTCGACGGGGCCAGGTGAGCAGAGGAGGCGGTCAATTGGGCGTTGGGCGGAGGTTTGGGGACGTCATATATCATGAGTTGCAAAAAGCCTTCGACTATGGGGGTTGTGGTGGGTTTTCGTGGGGTCCGACGAACCTTCGACGCTCTTAGATTAGTTCGACAAAACGGAAAGAATTCACGAACTAAAGACAGGATAACGGACGTACTCTGGCCGGGTTCTAATGAGGCCTTCGAGAAATATCATACGTCTGCACGACCAGGCACCGCTCCAACACATGGCTTCCCTCAGGCGGCGGGAACGAGCATATCGCCGAATGCTAGGGTTCGGCAGCGTAAGAAGGCCCGGGACGTTTGGTGTCCAGCTTTGCTCAGACGACAAACCAAGGCCTCAGGCCTCCAAGTATTCGACGTGTATTCTTCAAGAATCGATCCTGCAGAGTAAGATCGAGGTGTCACCGAGGTCGGAGGTGCGGTTTTGGCGGATGCTGACCGGAGCTCCTAGGGGATCGAGAACGAGAAGGCGTATGTCGTAGCACGAAGTGCACAATTCTCGCCGTTCGGGTTGAGTGGCGCCACTCCGCAGTTCGGCACACTCGGCTCAAGATCCGATCAACAGGGGTGCTGAGCCCAATAAGGAACGACCGGTTCCACCTGACATATAGCGATTAAATACAGAGACGGTCGACAGAAAGAGAACATAAGCAAAAAGAAAAAGACGGCTAAAAGGTAGAGAAAAACTATGCTAATGAGCACAATAGACCCTGTCGGCTTGAGCTGAAGAGAAGCTTTGCCTCAGGTGTCCTTCTCTGAGTCTCGCTCAGCGTTTGGTAAAATTGCTGGTGCTGCACGCCCCTTCAGAAGCGTATCCTGCTCTCCATCATGATCGCAGATCCTTTCACCCTCCGCATCCCTGCTAGGTACCGAGGACCGAGACCTCTCAAATTCTTCCTTCATCAAATCAAGGTCAAGAAGAGTATCGAGGAGAAGCGCCAAGACACCGCGATTTTCCTCGGTCTCGAGTGCCCTGAGCTCTGATTCAAGCTTTGGATACTTGCTCTTGCACACTCTGGCTAGCTCTTCTTGCTGATTCTCGAGGCCGTGTAGGATGCCAAACGCACTGAGAGGCTTTGTACCTTGTAATTTCCGTAAGTGCTTTGATACGAAACTATGCCCAATTGCGAGGCAGATAAGAAACTTACGAAATAGAACCGAGAAAAGAGAGGTGCCGAAAAGAATGGCACATATAAGGCTAAAGAAGGCACCAAGACCACCCGCGGCAGAAAACCCACTAAGGACGGATTTCTCGCGATAGTCCTGGACAACCCTCCATTCACCCGGTGGCCCTCGGTAGGTAACCCGAAGAGTAGATATAGCTGGGTTATCTCCAGGAGAGGCTGTACTGCCCGTAGAGACAGTGGACATGTCCGCGATTCCGAAGGTGTCATAAGCCTAAGATGGCATCTATAATCAGCTGTGTACCCCCAATATCTGTAATAAAGGGACTTACCTCGAATAACCCAAGGGCGGAGAGTTCTGGAGCTCGAAACCGCCTCCGGATTATCAGGTCGACTACACCCATCAATTTCATCCCTGGGTATAGAAATGTAGGCTGAGTCATATAAACTACATCTTGCGTGTTGTTAGTGAATGCGACATATACTTGTAGTGACTCTCCGCCGACAATACTGTTCTCCCACTGAGGCTGATTGAGTCCGGTTAAACCACCAAAGTCGACCATCAGCAAAAAATCGGACCTGAGGTAAGGCCTTACCTGGCACGAGATACAGCGCCTGCCCAGGTTCATCGCTCGCCTCCAGACCAGGGAGTGCGACCTCAGACCGCAGACCCGGTTGTCAGATCAACGGTACCGGAACGAGAGCTCCAAGAGAAAGGTTGCCTGGAGGGTGAGCCTGGTATGCGGCATCGTGGCTGGTTGGTCAG
>SDEE01000829.1:0-20252 GCA_004126415.1 Candolleomyces aberdarensis
AAAACAATTAGATACCGTTGTAGTCTTAACAGTAAACTATGCCGACTAAGGATTGGGCGACCTCAATTTTTATGTGTCGCTCGGCACCTTACGAAAAATCAAAGTCTTTGGGTTCTAGGAGGAGTATGGTCGCAAGGCTGAAACTTAAAGGAATTGACGGAAGGGCTGTCGAAAGGAGGCTCGAGACTTCGTAGACGACGACCTAATAGACAATGAATAACCTCAGATCTGATAGAAAGAACTGGGAGCTACCTAATAGACAATGAATAACTACTGTAGGTGAGCTAATGGTAAAAGCGAGATAGGAATAAGACGACGTACCCTCAGATCTGATAGAAAGAACTGAGGGACGGCTGACTAGACGAGGCGAGAATATATAGTAGTGATCGGGCTGACGCAAATAAATAAGCCCATACAATAATGTTCGAGACCAAAGTGAAATAAGCGATAGGAGACGTTTGATGAGAGCATCGAATAATAAAGGATAGTGTAGTAATGTATAATAGAGTATAAGCGATAAAAGGAGAAATAAAATAGAGTACTCAACAAGGGCACCACCAGGTGTGAAGCCTGTGGCTTAATTTGACTCAACACGGAAACTCATCAGGTCCAGACATAACTAGGATTGACAGATTGATAGCTCTTTCATGATTTTATGAGTGGTAGTGCATGGCCATTCTTAGTTGGTGGAGTGATTTGTCTGGTTAATTCCGATAATGAACGAGACCTTAACCTGCTAAATAGCCCGGCCGGCTTTTGCTGGTCGCCGGCTTCTTAGAGAGACTGTCAGCGTTTAGCTGACGGAAGTTTGAGGCAATAACAGGTCTGTGATGCCTTTAGATGTTTTGGGCTGCATGTGCGCTACACTGACAGAGCCAGTGAGTTTTTTTTCTTGGCCGGAAGGTCTGGGTAATCTTGTGAAACTCTGTCGTGCTGAGGATAGAGCATTGCAATTATTGCTCTTCAACGAGGAATACTTAGTAAGCGTTGATACGACCGCATCTGTTTTAACGAATATAAGTTCACTTTTCGCGATAATAAACTACAATAGTGACGCGGTCTGAAGTCTCTTCGGTTAATAATAACTACGCTATTGGCAGGGTTCACAGAGTAAGAAGGAAAAGAGTTAGTACTACGGCTCTAGGGACACAAGAGTTGAAGCGGCTCAAGGCTGTCAACTTGAAACCGCCCCAGTTGTATTATACCTTGACCAGATGAGCTACATTAGTTGATGCCATGCTAAAAGACAGGCGGCTCGACTGAAGCGGCTTCGGAAAGTCATATACCTTTACTCGCAACTGTCGGGACTCTCAGGCGGCACTAACAGAGGGTTCTGAGATCAGGCGGCTTCACATTCATTGAGTACAAGTGCTAGAGCGGCTTGAGTGGAACTTTTGGAACGACGAAGTCCACAGTTGATGGCGCGGCTAGGATGTCAAACTCCGACTCGGCGCAAGGAACCAACGCGGCTTGAGTCCTGAGTCAAGAGAAATGACCAGATCGGCCGTTGGCATCGGGATAACGGAACCAGGGACTCACGATAAGGACACGGCACATATCCGAGCGGCTTAGGCTTGACTACGGGGGAAGGGGACGTGGAGAAAGGATACCTGTCCACCCTCGATCACCCGTCGGCATCTCACGCAGCATCACCAAAAAGGAAATGGTGATCTAAATTTGGCCTCTAAGTGCATGGCTACAGTCTTGGCACGGCCTCTACCAATACCCGGTTCTATTTTCTCTATCTCTTGCTTGGACTCTTTTCATTTGAAAATTGCATATCTATCACACGTGTCTTTCTGTCTATTTTTACACGGCTTGAGGTAGTATATATACATGGTAGCTACTGCTCAAGTGGATCATCATCGTATCATTTTTGTTTTATCTTTACTTGCGTTTATCTGCAAATCTATCAGTTTTTCTGCTCAATATTTCACTTGGCATGAACTATCTTGTATCTGGAAACTTAGGAGCTAAACCAGTCATAAGGCTTGACTACTTTGAGATTTGGAACTCTACTAGGTGTACATCAGGGTACCTTGGTATTTGTGGAAGTTTAACAAGAGAGAACCAGATACCATGTATTCTTAATTCACTCTATAAGCCCCACTTACTCACACTTGACTTCATATGGCCTAGGTTTTAGGTTGTGTGTGTGTTGGTTAGGTGTGTTGTGTTTCGAGCTTGGCAGCACTGATCTCATCGGCGGGGCTTGGAGAATGATGTTGCCAAAGTCATATTTTGGTGCCCTAGCATTGCCACCTTCATGTCCAGCATCGCTGTTTTGAGCCGCAGCGGCATTTGATTTCTTCATGTGCTCATCGTATGCTTCAACTTCAGCACCAATGTAGTCCATAATAGTGCCAATGTGTTCCTGCTGGAGAATCTGCAAGTGCAGTGTTAATGTTCAAAGATTGGCGCATATAGTGACACATGATGTACCTGGGGTGCAATGTTCTTGAAGTTTGTCCTCCAGAGATAGAACTGTTTCAGCGGTTTATGCATGCTTTCAAACATCTTTGTGTTGTAGTGGCGAGAGAATGTCGTGCACCAGGTGCATATGCATATGCATTTTCGGGAATTTCCAAGTTTTCTTATTGCGCTGAGAAAACACCTAAGGTTTTTGGGTTAGATATTGATCACATCAAGTTCAATCAGACCCATCACATACCTCAACATTCTCAACAAAAATTTTCAGCTCTGTGTCAAGAGCAGCTATGGTCCTCTCAGTGTGCATCTCGAAGGAGGAGTAAATGTTAAGGTTGAGAAAGGAGTGAAGGCATTGTAGAAGCGCATGCCATTCCTTATCGCTCAAACACATCATGTGCAACATACAATACAACCTATTGAATTCAAATCACTGAAAGATCAGTATTATCAGCTTCGAGAAGATCATGTCCACCTACACAGGCCATATCTTCCCACTGATTCGAGTCTTGATACTTCACGTCTGTCAAAATTCTGTCAAAATGACCCAGATTTGGCCATCTTAGGAACTCGCTAGCACTGATATGGAGAAATTATGGTCAGTCACCGGTGGGCCACGATCAGATAACGCACCACTTTTCAATCTTGCTTTTCAGGGTGACAATCTGCTTTGACAATGACTTGAATCTTTTTAGAATAAGTGGGAGGAGGTGAGACTTTGCTAGACCCCCAGGATAGCTGTGGAGTCTGTCAAATAACAGTGCTTGGTGGGGATCAGAGTTTGCAACTTCAGAAAAGGCATTCTGGTCAAATATGAATATGCCAAGTATAAGTGTATTGGGCTCTGAATTTGATTATTACACACCTCAAGCACATGAAAACCCATGGTAGAGAGTTCAGCTGTGGCTTGTGCTTGTTCATCTTCTGTTGAGTCTACATTTTTTTGCTTTTAACACAAGACTGCAAGTGACAGCACCATCCCAATATTGCCAGTTTTTCGAGTATTGATTTAGCTCATTAGATGTCACTAGACAAACTGGGCATGGCCAATTGTTGTTTAAACCATGGATTCCTGCCATAACAACCCTAATAGCGATACATCAGTATTAATTCATAAGAGATAGATGAGAAGGCACACTGTTCCTTGTAATCTGCAGAAAGAATGAGGATGCAGGGGAATAGGCGACACTCAATCCCATCTGCACAGCATATCCAGCATCCTGTTTTTGAATACTTGGCAATCGAGTCTAAAAGGTGTCAAAAGCACTCATGCCAAACTACTCGTTTGAAGTCAACATAATCTGCCTTTCCACTGCCCTTGTTGCTATCTTTGACCTAGTGGACTGGAATTTGATTTAATACCACAATCAAGTAGTCGCAATACTTACGACAGGGAGCCAACCCACCACACGCCCACCGCCAATTCCTTTCCCATTCCTTATTTCAGAAGGGATGTTGGCCAATTTAGCATACACTGGATATCCTTTTTCCATGCCAAATGATGACAGTTCTGTCTTGTTGGCATAGAGAATATAGCACAAGGGAACACCATCATCTGGGAGTGACTCCTGTTTGATAGAAGTTAACGCCAGGTTTACTGTTCAGTCATGTACAAGAATCATCTGAATTGAAAACCAATTATCACCTGTCCAGGGGTCCGTGATGAACCGCTCCCAGCCAGTCTTGGTCAATTGGTACATCTTTTGAGCATTCCACTGAAAATCGTGGATTAGGTTGGGGTTTTGGGTGCATCCGACACCCCAATCCCATAGCAAGCGGCTCCAGAATGTGTGATTGATAGATTGAGCATGATAAAGGACAGGTATGGATTTGGTCTTGAACTACAAATACAGGGTTTGTACCAGGGTAACACAACAGAAATGAAAACAGTAATGGCAACATACGGGTGAAACAAGATGAGCAGCCTCTTTCCATGACGCATCCAAGTCATCATGATAACTAAAAGTAATTTGATCATTACTGCTGATGCAGTGTTGGACAACATGGAGCAGCTGGTTGATAGACTCTTTTGACATTGAGGATCGGAAAACCAGCTCCACAAGATCATAGTCAGACCGGGTCTTGAAAGGGTGCCAAGGAGGATCTTCAAAGACCCGGGCTTCCGCTTGAGCTGAGCGCTTCTGACGAATATTGCGGTAGGCATCTTTTCCCATAATATCAGGCCCACGCTTAAGGTTGCGAGGATACTCAACATGGATTGTGTTTGATGACAATGATGGTTGTGGGGATTCCTTGCCTTGTTGTACCACAAAAGAAGTGAGCCCAAGCTGACATGCAGATACACAGGTTTCCAAAGCGAACTCACATTCCGTTGGCACAGCGCCAGAGCCTGTGGGTGGTGGTCCCCAAGACCGTAATGTTGGTGCCTCAGGCTGTGGCCCAGGATGACAATGGTCTGCATAGCCCAAACACTGTCAGCAGAGCAGAATTATGAAAAGAGGATCACTTGCGCTGAGTCTTGCCAGCGTGCTCCCATGGTTTGTGAGTGCTTTGGACAGCCCGTGGCTGCTGCTGCTCTGGCTCTAGCTCATATTGTGATAGTTGAGCCCTGTCCAACAGTTTCTAGAACAAAAATAACATACTGATTGGATTATCCTTCATATCTTGGAGTTCCTGCCGGGCCTTTGCCTTGATCGCACATGCCTGGCTGTGATTGACTTGGGTGCCATGCTGGTTGAAGGTCCTGGAACACGTTGGACATTTGAACACCTTTGTATCACCAGAGTTGGAGTTGGAAGCCATTGATTATTCACATTAATGTAGGTAACAGCAAGTTTGGTTGTACAGGCAAGAAAGATGATGTGGGGAAAGAAGAAAGGACGATGAGAGCGGGGTAAGCACTGGAATTGTTGAACCAGTGTTTAACACTCACACGCTCTGTTGAACCGACATTGGACCGAGGCCAGACTGTTGCCATCCAGGCTGTTTGTTGGACTGGTTCTTGGGGCTGTTGATGGCTTTGAGAACCAGGCCAAACGGGGCCTCGAACCAAGCCAACACCCAGGCAGCAGGCTTGCGTTGGAGAGGGCAGTCCGGGTTTTCTGACATGTGTCAACCTTTCAGTGAATGCTTGTGCTCTAAGATGTAATTTTCATAGAACCTGTAGGTATGTCAATGCTTGTTGTCATGACAAAGCCAAATGAGCCTTTCACAGACCCACAGAGCTACTGTATCTATCAGTTCTTATTGATGGGCAGCTTCAAATGAGGAATGACTGTCAGAGATTGGACTCCTTGATACACAGAATAGGTTCAGAAAGACTTTCAGAGCAAACAATAAGTTCTTTGTGCTTAGTTAAATAAGGCGAGCTGATGGAAATATGTTGGCAATTTTGTTTGTTGACCTCAAGAACCTGTTCATATTGGCAAATCTGCTCACACTGCAGATGAAAATCAACACCACCATGCTCACAGTCCTCCCACTGACTGGATACACACACTCTAAGACCATATATGCCATAGAATTCAGGGGAATGGTGATTTTCAGGAGATCCTTGTATTACTGGGGGAATTTTGGGCAACAAAAGTAAGTAGCCCATTCTGACCTTTGAGGCTACACACATACTCACACCTATTCACAGCCTGTGCATTGACATGCTTATTGTGCACAGATTACCCTCTTGGAGCAGCTACAATGAGGGAGGGTGAATGATAGAACAGAGATCCCTTCCATTTGTCAACCCTACCGATGCCACAACACTGAGATGGAGTCAGAGCTTCATGTATTGATTGAGTATGTCAGTTTGGATGACTTGGTTGTTGAGATGTGGCCACTATTTTTCTTGGTTGAGGGTCTGTTTGAGTCTGTTACTGTCAATCAATGTCTGGACAACCCTTTGACTGCCTGTTAAGACATTCTTTGGAAGGAACCGCTACTCACATCTGCAGTGCAGAAGTAGATCTTTGGATGAAAGTATCCTGGGTGAAGGTACATAGCCTGGTGATGACAGAGGTGAAAGGAAAGGAAGCAAATGGAAGTGGCTTCCAAAGCAATATGACAGACAAGTAGGGCATAGGATACTTCTCCTGGACTATCTGGAGAATCATCGTTCAGGGAGGTGAATTAAGGTTCTGGGGGATCTGGATCTGTTGTGGGCAGACTCATTCAATGTGGAAGACTACATTGTTGGGGTAGTTGCGGATGGTAATGCTGAGCTGTTGTGAAGTAGGCAGACAGTCCAGATAGTATTCAAGGCTCTCCAGATAGAAAGTAAGCACTCTGCCTTCCCAGTGGGTTGTTCCACCAGTTCTTGTAAAGCAAGGACAGCGGTTACTTCAGGAGAAAGAGATTGTTGTTGGGTGTTCTGATTGAACTGCCTGAGGACATAGTTGGTAGAGATGCAGAGAGCTGCCATTCCTAGCTTGATTAGGATGCTGGGTTTGAGGTTGAGATACACATGAATCCAGACTGTGAGGTACTCATTGCTAAGCATACTAGTGGATTGGGCTTTGATCATTCACTAGTGGAGTCAGTGTTCTGTACAAGTAGATGAGGTATGATTCTCAACAACAAGCTGAAGAACTACTACAGAAGTTCTAGCTGGTTTTATACTACTTTGTGAGCAAAAGTCTGTGCTGTTGGCTGGTAAAATTGTAAGTAAGTTTTCTGGAAGCATCATAGTTAAGTTTTATAGAAGACTTCTATAAAAATTCCATGTCCTTTGTTGTTGGAGGTCTGTAGTCATTGATCCCAAAGATAGCTATGGTTGCAATATAGTAAGGTAAAAGAAAAAAAAAAAAAAAAAAAAAATATGTCATTGCTTTTTATGTTGTGACTTTATTTGTATTTTGGTTTAGCCCCCCCCATTCTCTTTATTTTTCTCGTCCCTTTATTATGTATTTTTTATATTCTTTTGGTCAGTGATTTGGCACCATACCTGCCCTCCCCTGGTCCGTCGAGATCGATGGTCTGCTCGAGATCTCTTTCTGATTTCCTTATTTTCGCCAATCTATACCTTTGTTTCGGTTCTCCAGACTCGGATACCCTGAGCCTCCTTGCATCATGCTTTGCACCCTCGCGCTGCGCTCCGATCCGATTCCCGTAGTGCTCTTTGCCCCTCGATATAATCGTGATGCGTCTGCTCTTTATTCTTCCTCCCCTATTCCGCCCTTTCCCGTTGTTTCGCCGTCCGTACTAACAATCTGTTGCTATCCTCACCCATGCCGTCCCGTAACAGTTCTCCTGCCTCTGTGCGCTCTTATGCTAGCGTCGCTTCTGAAGGAAGCCATCGTTCACAGTCGCCAGTCGAGCGATCCGGTGCTCAACCCCCTTCCCCTGGCTCTAAGAGTTCTGATACTGCTGTGTGAGTGCGCCTTTACTTTGGTCGTCTTTCTTGTTCATCTTGCTCTAGGTCCGGACCTATTCAACTGTGCGTTGCCTGTCGGACGATGTCCTCTTCCATTTCTTACAGACTCCTTCAGTGTAGAAAAGTATTTACCTGGTGGGCGCACCGTCAACGTCGAGGTACGGGGAACGTGAGTCTACCTTTAAAATCCTGATCCCTCGCATTCTTACGTTTGATTGTCGATCATCTGTCGTAGTCTGTCCGAGGCCGGTGACGATGTGATTTCTGTGTCATCCGAGTTCTCTGATGAGTATGTCACTCGTGCCGTTAGCTTCTTTGTTGCCGGTGGCTGATGTCCTTTGTTCAGCGGAGCGCACTTGGATCCCGACGATAGTGGCTATCGTGGAAAAGCAGTGAACACTCGAGTCGTCGGCACGGAAACGCAGTCTATCATACAGACTCGGGCGGCCAAGCGGAAGTCGGTCAACGACAGTTCTTCCAAAGGTATGGCGCCCTCTTTGTTTTCTTAACTGCCACCACCGGCCTCATCCCTTCCTTTTTACTTTCATTTTTTCTTTCTAGTGGTTGTCTCGTTGGCTGGTTCCTCTGCAGGTGGTCGTGATGCTGCCAGTCTCCCCGCCAAACCTAAAGGCAGATCAACCTCGTCTAAAGGAGTTTCCTCATCTGCCACGCGTTCGAGGGTAGGCACTGATCGATCGCCTATCCAAGCTCAAGATGAGGATCAAGCCGTCAGCTCCAAGACTGCTGACAGGGCAACTCGATCTGTTGATCCTTTGCCTATCCATTCTCCTCCTGCCGATAGCTCGACGTCGAAGTCCGAAAAGAAGTCAAAGCGCACCAGATCCAACGTGTCCGCAGCAGAGGTGGCCCAGTCTGCTTCCCCCAAGAAGCCCCGTAACTCCAATGCTTCTGCCTCTGCTAGTCGCTCTCGCTCCGACGTTGGGTAGGCTGTTCTCCTTTCGTTTTGTTTACTTTTTATTTTTTATTTTTATTTTATTGCCCTTGGCTTGAACGTTGAATACTGATGTGTTGTTCTCTGTCGGTGTCTTTTCTTTTAGGACCAAAGACGAACGCGAACGAGTCGCTGAAAGCCAGTCCAACAATGCTTCGACTGGTAAGCGCGATAAGAGTAAGCGGTCTCGTCGCGATGACGAGAGCGCCAGGGCTCGGTGAGCAATTGTTTTTATGCGCGTATCGTTCATCGCCGTTCCTCTTTGTTGATTCGGTGTGCCTTTTGTTCTAGCGCTCGTCCTGCATCATCGTCGACCGGTGCAGACCACATTGCTCCGAATAAGGATGAGATACAATTCAACGAAGATGATGGTCTCAGCGAGTAGTGAGCTCAACCTCTGTCTTGTTATGTCACTGGTCGTTTACTGACTGTTTTCGTAGTGAGCGTGCACGTAAAAAGACTTCTGGTTCGCGAAGGCGTAGTCAGCGCATGGTCGTAACGCCTGATCCTTCTTCGGACGGATCGGACGAAGTCGAGCTGCGTGGAGAAGACAGTGATGTTCCTATGGATCAGTACGACGTTGAGGATCCTTTCATGTATGTGATACTTTATCTTTTAGTGCCTGCCACGTTCTCACACCTGTTTACAGCGACGACTCGGCTGTTGGCAACGTCCCGCAGGACCACTCTCGTGAATCAGAAGCCCTGAGTAGACCGTCGACGCTTACGCGTCCCGAACCTCGTTTGCCCAAGGAAAATGCCAATAAAGCAACGGTCAGGTTCGTACCTTCTACCTACTTTACTTTCGTGCTCACTTCGCTCGCACCAAGCACTCCCCCCAAGCGTCGGTCGAGCAACAAGGGCAAGGGTGTGGACCGTCCAGGTGCGATGTGCTGCTAACAACTCGGCGTTTGCTTGCTTATATATAATATGTCAATCACAGGTCGCTCCTCGCCGTCTCGTTCCTCTCTTCCATTCATGGCTTCTGCACCGGTCACCGGCCCCTTACCTGTTACTCCTACCCCTTCTTCAAAGACCGCACCTCCCCGTCGGACGTTTGGTGACGTTCTCGGTAAAAACAAGGCTGGGCAGACCCAAGACTCGTCCGATCAAGGTCGGCTCGGAGGGAAAGATGTCCTGACTCTGGATGACGTTACTTGCCTACCTGTCCGTGACATACCCACCAAGAGCGAGGTCGTGTATCCAGAGCTACAGGATCCTTTATTGGCTATGTTTTACGTCGATCTGCCTCCTTTGCGGTGAGCTTTCGGTTTTGCGTTGCGTTTGTTTGCCTTTATCTTACTGGGATATTCCGATAGTGCTGGAATGTTTGTTCCCTGGAGGGATGATCCTGGTAAAGGGATGATCAGCTTCTCCGAGTGGGCTGAGGAATGCTCTCGTATGAGTTATACGTCAGTTCATGTCCTTTCGTTTTGATTTGCTCTGTCCTCGCCCCGCTCATTGTTTCGTGTGCAGATCTTGTCTAAACTCTATCAATTTCGTTCGCCATGGAGTCTATCTCAACCTCAGTCGCATATCCCTCGAGGAGGTATCTATTCGTTCAGTCCCCAACGCGAAGAGCACTTTTCACCTGTACACCATCGATCACCGTATTGCCGTGTGCCTGTCCTGCGTCTTCGTCGACAAATCTTTTCTGTTCACGAAGCCGCCTTGGGGCGGTTTCCCTCAGCGATGGTTTAGTGGCGTGCTGCATTCTCAGGAATGGGAAAGACTGGTCGGGTTCATTTGCACTGCGTTCGGCCACAAGCAATTAGAGGCTCAGCTTTTCCGCTCGGCCATCCAGTTTTCTACTCGCTCTCTCGATACCTCCGGTAACGCTATATTTACTACTTTTGCTTCCAGCGGATGCTGACTTTTCTTCAGATGGCTCTAATCGTTCTTCGCCTGTCAAAGAACACATGTTCACGAATTCGCGTAGCCCTTCCATTGCTCGTGTCGCCACGTCTTCCAGTATCCCTTTGGCCGACTCCTTTAGTCTAGGTTACGACTCAGAGGGCGAGTATCCTCTTTATCTTGTTGGCGCATGATCTCACAGCTTCCTTACAGTTCCCATTTACGATTGTCGAGATTTTGACGTGGACATGGTCCGCGACCTTGATCGTCTGTCAGAGTTGCCTAAGTGGAAAGGAGAAATCCCTTATGGCTCCTTTGTTGTAGCTGGTTATACCGTTGCTGTGTTCAAGAAGGCTAAGGAGAAGTGGGGCGTGGCTTTTAATGTTCGTTTTGGCTTGTTGGTCGGTGTGCCTGATGACTATCAAGGAGGACAGTAGCAATCTGGATGTGTTTGCCTTATCCCTGTACATTGTGTAATGAAATAAGCTGCTGTGTCAATGTTCACATTGCCTGTTGTGATACCCTTCCGCTTCCGTTGGCCGACTGTCTATCGATTGCTGCCAGAGTGGCTCGCTGCCAGAGTGGCTCGCTGCCAGAGTGGCTCCGTATTGCTTATTTAATTCTGGGTTATTCCCACCCTTCACGCGCCAGCGCATGGCTAGAGTCGTACATATTCTTTCGTCCCGCTCGTTGTCCTGGTCAACTCGTTCTCTGGTAACGCAGAGGGTCCTCGGTCCCTCGCCCATCTGCCGTCCTTTAACGGAAAAAAAAAAACATTGATACATGGTGTTACACACATACTCTAAGGTTGACTTATGGTCAATCCTACCCGATACTACCGCACGCTCTTGCCTCTTCGGAGGTGGGTTGCATCTGAGGAAGTCCTTCACCTGGATGGAGCTTTCGCAGTATGCCCCTGGAAACGGTCGCGATCTCGCAGCAGGTCGCTACGAACTGTTAAAATATGTCCATGTCAATGACGTCCCCGAGGTGCGAGAGCTGGAGCCTCATGCTGTTTGCTTGGACGTACCGCTTCGTGTGGTGAGCGGTCACCTGAACGTAGAAGAATTGAAGGTTATATCTGGTTTGCATGACATACCATTACCTAGAAAACCTACTCGGGCTGATTTTATAAAAGGCTTCAGCGATCACCGCTGCACGGGCTGCAACCAGTTTACCTCTGTTTTTGTGCCGTGCTCGGTTTCGATGGACCTCCTGAAGCAGTCCTATCGCAGGGAGTACTCTGAGCACTTGGCACCTGCTATCAAGCCGTTCCCGGCTTCGCTTTTATGCCCTTCCGCAGACTTGGCAGTCGACGGTGCGTTTGTTGTTGACGACACTCGTTACCCTCTTGGTCTCCGTTTTGTCTGCCTCGAGGAAATGTTTGAAGGCACTGAGGTGCCTCGATCGGTCCGTGACCGTGTTATATGTACAAAAGTTCCTTGGCTGGAGCTGGCAAAAAAAGGCAACAAGTCTGTTTGTCTGTTCCTGGGTAAGCTGCACGGAATACCTATGTCAACTCGGATATCGAAGCCGGACGCTCTCTTGGAACTCGGAGACCATGTATGCGTGGGGTGCAGGCAATTCTATGCGGTCTTCGAGCCTGTTAGGCGACGACCTCGAATAACACGTCGGCCGGTGTCGTTAGATGTTGAAGGTTCTTGTGATACTGGAGCGGGGGATGACGCTCACGCGTTTGACAATCCCGTTGCTCATGATTTCCCCCCTCAGCTGAATCCAGATCAGATGGCGATAGACATCCTCAGAGAATTCTGTGCCGATGTTAAGCCCGAACGGTTTGAAGAGGCTGGGTGTGCGTCCTGTGGACAATTGACGCTGCGTACTGATCTGGTGCCTCTCCAGACTGCTGGATGCTCGTTGGATCCGTTGGTGGAGCCCAACCTTGCTCGACTAGAGCGCTATTCCCCGGCTGAAAACATCAGATTCGAAACAGGACCCGTCTTGGCTAAGGGCTGCAGCGACGTATGTCCTTTGTGTATCAAGTATCTGCGCAGAGGCCATCGTCCCGTTAATGCTCTTGCTAACGGCTTGTGGGTTGGTGAGGTACCTAACGTGTTGTCAATGTTGACGTACGCTGAGCAGTGCCTGGTCGCGCGTGTGCGTACCAATCGCTACGTTGTGAGGGTCGCGAGTGGTCAGTCCAAACTTATGGGCAACGCTATAGCCTTCCCTAATCCAACTGCCAAGGTATATCACAAGCTGCCACCGCCTAGAGAGGAGCTAGATGAAGTGCTGGCGTTCATCTTCACCGGTGTGAAGCCCCCCAGCGAGGAGGATTTGGGACGGACGCCCATGCTTGTCCGTCGCAATGTCGTCGGCGCGGCCCTAGAGTGGCTCAGGCTCAATCACGCAGATTACTCTGACCTTCACATAGACGCCGACGCCTTGAACTCATACCCTGAATCTGGTGTCCCTGTCCAGGTGGTATATAGAGCCTGTGACGAGGGAACAAACGTGGTTGCAGCTAGTACTAGCGTGCATGAGGTGGCTGAAGAGTTTGGAACCGATGCTGGTCCTTGCACTTTCACTGTACACGGTCTAGTGGGTACAAAGCTTGATTCTATGTCTATGTCTGCTCGAAAAGCAGCCGCTTTGCACCATTTGCGTTCGGGTGGTCATGTTCTAGCAGTGGGTCATTCCGATGTCCCCGAATCTATGTATGACAACCCGCAGTTCTATCCTCAAATGTATCCCTGGCTTTTTCCATATGGGGTTGGTGGACTTGGAAATGCACGTACAAGAGGGCTTGTATCTGAAACAAAGCATAAGCGTTTGCTTTTGCTCTACCATGACAAGAGGTTTCAGACGGATGCCAGGTTCGTCCTCCTTGCTTTCAATCATGAGCAGATGAAAGCTGGTACTAGTGGAAGCTTCATCTTGGCCCAGAGGTCCAATTTTGACAGCATTGTCCGCGGAGTTTCCATGGTGGATCCTGCTGTTGTTATGGGCATTTCAAATCGTTTAAAAGCGGGTGAAAGAGTCGTCCCCCAGACAGACGACGAGAAACGATGTTTTTCGTTGATGGATCAGATTGAGCATGTAGGTGCTTCCGTCCATGGCTCCTTGTCTGGCAAGAAGATCATGAGGAGCGAGCTATGGTCGCTTGTTGCGTACCAAGGCGCACCCTCTTGGTTTGTAACGCTCTCGCCTGTTGACACCAAGCACCCTATTTGCATATACTGGGCGGACAAGAAGGTTAAGTTTGACCCGATCGCACGTGGGTACAACGACCGAGCGAGGCTTGTCGCTTCAAATCCAGTAGCTGGCGCTCGTTTCTTCCACTTTCTGGTTGGCCTTTTTGTTAAGCACATGCTGAGATGGTCAGATCCCAAAGGCAGACCGGGTCTGTTCGGTAACACAGCTGCGTACTACGGCACCGTAGAGCAGCAGGGCCGTATGACCCTCCACCTACATATGCTGATTTGGGTTTCTGGCTCTTTGAGTCCAAAGGATGTACGTGAACGACTGTTGTCCGAAGATAGTGCTTTTCAGAGGGATCTAGTTGCGTACCTCGAAAGTTGTCAAATTGGAGAATTCATGACTGGGCCCATGTCCGACATCAAGTCTAAATTCGCGGCCTCCGAAGGCGTCACCGTGGATGATCCTACACAGCGGCTTCCTGTGCCGCCTCCATTAACCACCTGCCCTGACTACTCAACCTGCAACTGTGATGATTGTAATTCCCTTCGAGAGTGGGTTGAATCTTATAAAGAGACAGTGGACAATGTGTTGTTCCGATCGAACGTCCACAAGTGTTATGTTAAAAGAGATGTGGTAGTAAACGGTGTCCACAAACAACACGTATCCGGAAAAGGCTGTATCAATAAGGATGGTGTGTGTACCGCTCGTTTTCCTCGGGAGATATACCAGTCCACACAAGTTGATGGGGAAGGTAGAATTGTTTTGAAGAAACTTGAGCCATTGATAAACACTGTCAATCCCATCATGGCTTATGCCTTTGCCTGTAACACGGATACGACTTCCTTGGGATCTGGAACCGCTGTCAACGCAACTGTGGGCTATGTTGCAGACTATATTGTCAAGATGGGGCTCAAGTCTTACCAGATATTTTCTTCTGTCTACGACGTTTTTGAGAGGAATGTAAACATATGGAATGAAAGCAAGAGTGAGGGAGATGCTGCTAGGCGCCTTGTATTGAAAATGGCAAACTCTCTCACATCTAAGGTGGAGATTGGTGGCCCGATGGCCTCGTTGTACCTCCTGGGGAACCCTGATCGGTATGCCAGCCATTCGTTTGTGCCGTTGTACTGGCGACAGTATGTGGGCTCTGTCATGCGCACTTGGGAGGCGGCCTTGAGCTCTGCCTACAACGAAGGTTCTTGTTCAGATCCCAACGTGTATGCATCCTTTAATGTGCCTGCTGGTACTAAGCCCGACGAGATTTCGGACGTCCAGGATGATGTGGAGGTCGACAATGGTCACGAGAATCAAGATAATGTATTGGTGACGCGCACTTCCACCAAATTCATTAGCAGGTCCCATGTCGATGATTACGCTCTGAGGCCGTTAGAGCTTGAACATCTTTGTGTCTATGACTGGGTTCGGGGTGCCGTTCGTAAGTCAAAACGTGAGATAGCTGAAACAAGGTCTACCTATTTCCGGTATGCTGCTGGACATCCCTTGCGGGACTCCCATTTTGTGGTGTACAACGAGGGTCGATCAAGATCAGTGATTCCGAATATAACAGGGGGATATCTTCCTAGACACGACGGGGAAGACAAGGATGCTTACGGCTGTATCATGCTTTCTCTGTTTGCGCCTTGGAGGACCGGTCTGGAGTTGCGATCAAATGACCAGACATGGGGTACCGCTTTTGATGCTTACCCTTTCAGCACTCAACACCGGCGTATCATTGACAACCTGAAGATCAGGTACGAGTGCTATGACGCTCGAGATGACTTCCATGCTCAATTGAGGCTGCGATTGGCTGCTCAGCAGAACCCGGATGGTGATGAGGCGGTTGAAGCTGATACGGACGACGAAGGCGACCTCTATCCAGATAACATGCCTAGCATGGATGAATCAGATCTGTTGAACCAGGAGGCAATGGGTGTGTGGACAAAGCGCCGACATGAACAGATGAAAGACGCGGAGGACGCGCTGTACTCCTCCGGTTGGGTGATCGATGGTTGCTCTTCGGACATTCAGAATGCTTCGAGCCTTTCAGGTTTTGTCCCTGAGCGATTGCTGCCAGCATCCAAGTGGAAGGAGCTGCTGAATTCAGAGCGCAAGAAGGTACTTGCATCTAGGTCGTCTCCTTCTAGCTCAACCACGCTGGAGGACGACATGGATATCGACTTTTCTCCCCACAACGATGCCCGTGTTATCCCTGGATCATATTTGTTGTCTGATTTCAAGCTAAATGATATCGATATCAAGACCCATATGCTGCAAATAGCGACAAGATTCAACCTCAACGAGGAACAAGAAAGAGCTTTCAGGATAGTTGCCAATCACTCCGTTTCCATCGATCCTGAGCCTCTTCAAATGTACATCGGGGGGATGGGTGGAACTGGAAAGTCAACTGTAATCGACGCTCTCAAGCTGTGGTTTCAGGAACGTGGTGAGAGCTATCGGATGATAGTGCTTGCTCCGACTGGAGCCGCGGCCTCTATCATTGGTGGGTCGACTTACCACTCCTACCTTGGCGTAAAGACCGGCGAGCGGAGAGCTGCAAGCTCAGGGGACGACCCTTCATTGGATGATGCTCGAAAACGCATGTTTGGCGTTGTCTACGTTTTTCTGGACGAAATATCTATGGTTAGCTGCCAGGACTTCTACTTAATTGATTTAAGGCTGAAAGATATCACAAAGGTGCACGACCTCCCTTTTGGAGGTCTCAGTATGATAGTGGCCGGGGATTTTGCCCAGCTGCCTCCTGCTAAAGGTGTGCCATTGTATAGTGGGGAAGTGGCTAAGACCCAGTCCCCAAGGCAAGTCCAGAAAGACCAGGAGAACACGATTGGTCTCCTTTTGTGGCACCAATTTACGACCGTCGTTATCTTGCGGAAAAACATGAGACAGGATACTGACTCACCTGAAGATACCAGGTTAAGGACAGCCCTAGAACACATGAGGTTCAAAGATTGCACAGCGAGTGACTTGGATTTCCTCAGGTCCCGTATACCCGCGTATAACGGTTCTATTGATATGACCAGACCGGCATGGAAGGACGTCTCTGTTATCACTGCTTGGAACACTCACAAGGACCAAATCAACGAGATGAACGCTGTGCGATTTGCGAGGGAACGTGGAAAGGTCCTGCACCACTTCTACTCTGTTGACAAACAGTCTCAGTCTCTTGGATTGGACCGAAGACAACGGTCTTCTCGGTCGTCGGCGAAGCCTCTCAAGCTATCGGCCCCAATACAGGAGTGTCTCTGGAGGAGTCCTCCGTTTACCAGCCAGCATATAGCGGCTTGTCTCCCACTGTGCATTGATATGCCCATAATGATCAGGTATAATGAAGCAACGGAGTTGTGTGTTACGAAAGGGCAAGAAGCTGTAGTAAAAGGCTGGATGAGTCGAGAGATCAGAGGGTTCCCCGATCGACGGTGTCTTGATGTGTTGTTTGTTGAGCTAGTGAAGCCTCCGCGTAACATTCATTTGCCTCATCTGCCGCCCAATACTGTACCTCTCACAAAGATCTCAACAACAGTCCAGGCAGTTCTGCCTAACGATGTCACTATGTCGATAACGAGACAGCAGGTACCCATCCTCCTGAACTTCGCTATGACTGACTATGCTTCGCAAGGCAAAACTAGACCGATGAACGTTGTTGACATCAAACATTGCCGAAATCATCAGGCCATCTATACTTGCCTCTCGCGGGGCCGGTCAGCAGCTAACACGGTGATCCTCAGGGATTTCAAGGAGTCGAAACTTCAGGGAGGGCTCTCTGGTTATCTTCGTCAGGAATTCCGGGAGCTGGATATCCTAGATGAGATCACAAAGTTGAGATACCATGGATCATTGCCTCCTACCGTAGTGCAGAAGCTTCGTGATTCTACGTTGTCGGCGTACAAGGAGTACCAAACGCAGAGCTCCAATTCTGGTCCCTCATCTAATTCCATCAATAAGAGGTCGTCCAGTGAGTGCGATCCATCTGCTACTCCTTCCAAGCGCAGGAAGACCGAGCACTGCTCTGTTGGGTCGTCCAGCAGTCCTCGTGACGAGACCGCTTGGCTAGTTAGCTGGTTATGGGACTCTGTCGACTGGAGTTGTGCTTTCGACGCGTACTTGACGATCCTTAGGTTTGTTTGGACTGGAAACAGGCAGCTTTGGACAGTATCCTATTCCGATGTCAGCGTTTACCTTGGTGAACTTGCTCAGGGTTTTGCCGATCTCGAGCGTTCGGCGACCACACTTGTTCAGGTGCGTCAGCGGCTGAGGCAGCATATGTGGTCCCTGGACAATCTGTCCTTCCCCAAGGGGCCAAACGGCACAGACATTTGCGCGTTAATCCAAACTTTACAAGGTGTTAGGACGCCTGATACTTATCTCGCATCGACATGGACTTGCACCAGCTGCGGACGGCGTGACACCGGCGAGCTTTTCCAGTCTATTGGAAGCTACACGATGATCAGAGACAAATTCGATAATCCGACGAGTTTGTCGGATTGTTTGCTGGACTTACAACGTGCTTCGAGATTGTGTGGTGGATGTGCTTCCGGGAAAATGGCCCTCGACCACGCCTACCCCCCCATGATCACATTGCAGCTTCCCTCTGAATCCTTTGCTGTCAGCCGGGCTCGAGATAACCTGCTGGTGGACAGATGCATCCGGCTGAGCTCACGGTCCTACTGCTTGGCCGGCATTGTTTACTACGGTGCTTCTGATTACCATTTCGCATGTAGGGTGATTGACTCAGCCGGCAGAGTTTTTAAACACGACGGCATGCTTTGTAGAGGCAGAGTGTTGTACGACGGTTTCGTTGAGCCAGACCAGCCGCCTTCATGGTTGGCTACAATGGACTCCCGTGTAGCATCCATGGCAGTCTATATCTGTGCAGCTTCGTGACTTTCAGGGCTTGTTCTCTCGTAGTGTTGAAAGGGATGTATTTATATAATTTCGGCAGAGGTAGCCATATGTGTTACAATAATGTTGTTCCGGCAGGAGGAGCAACTGGAGCAACAGTCCTATCTGGGTACATTGTCAGTGTATGCTCGTTCCAATGCGTAAAGTCCCTGTACTCACCAACCCTGATTCCCGAGCTTGTGCAGACCCACCCCGATGACGGCCTATACTTGTCGCTGTCCCTGCAGTCGTTGCGGCATGCAAGCCTCCATTCCATGCCGCGATCTATGACATCTGCATCTTTGTTCGACCACTCCGTGAAGCATATCCTCATCGTAGTGGGGTCAGATATCTTCCTGATCGTGCGGCCACAGTATCCGTGCGTGCCGCAAAGGTGACCGGGTTTCCAGCTCTCGCAGCTGTCGGCTATGGTAAATCCGCGAGTTTTGTACTTGTCGAGGCACGTCTTCACCCTGGGCTTCTCCTCCTGTTGATACGAGTTCAGGAGACCTTCGCCTTTGGACGTCGTCAATGGGTATGCAGAGACGATGGCGTTCCACGTAACAAAGCTCATAACAAATGTGGTATGGAACAGCATAACCGCGGATGTGGAGATGTCCAGACTCGTTTCGATGACGTTGATGATCTTGCGACTGTCCTGATGGGCATAAATCCTGACGTCGACGATGCCTGTAGAGTAGACGGGTCCAGAGTCGGTGGCCGGTAGGATATAGAACACTCACCCGTCTCGTGAGAGCTGTCATAGCCTGTCAGCGATCCTGCTGTCGGTTCGGACCATTGAGACGTGCCCTGGCCGGTCTGAGTATATTGTGTGCTACCAACGACAAACTTGTGGATCTCCTCCATCGTTCCCTTGGGTACAAAAATATCTAGGTCTCCGGGGATGAATAGTCCGCCTTCTACTATGAGGACAGCCACCGAACCAGACAACACCGCTTTGTGTGCTTGCATCATGTCAAGCGTTTCGGGAACAGGCATACCAAACTTTGAGAGCTGTCGATTGACTCTGGAAGCACAGTGGTCTTTATACAGTGCGTAGCTTCGCGTCGAAGTCAGAGCCAGCTTGATCGCAACGACGAGGGACATTCGGCTAAGCACGTCATGCCGTATGTGTACCGGGAGCAGGTCCCACAGGTTAACTGCATCTGGCGTCATCAGTGTGGTTGCTTCGCAATTTGCTTCGACGTACTCACTTCCTCCTACAGCCGGCGCCTGCATCTTTGGCTTGACAGGTATCGATAGTTGGTCCTAATCGAGGGCATACAGTTTATAATAATCAATGCTTTTTATTGAGGTCGGTTTTATCTCTAACCGTGTCCATCGCAAGACGGATTAGGGTAGAGCATAGTCGGAGGGTGTGGAGGAGATCGAGGTGAGGGTAATATCTCAACATTCGCGCAATTCACCCATCAGAAGGCTGTCACAAGGGCCGGTTGACCGCTGTTCTATGGGATATTACAAATAAATCACGATGTGATCCGAGGGCGATTGTGCGCTGGTGGTTTCTGCCCAATCCATCTCATCCCTTCGTTCACCTTCATCTCTATCCCTCTCCACTTCTGGTCCCTCCCGTTTCCGTACTGTCCGCTACACAATGATATAACACTGAAAAAAA